>APFE031507415.1:13380-64842 GCA_000404065.3 Pinus taeda
AAGGGTTTGCGGGCAACTTGTCATCCATCATTCATCAATCAGTTATCATCATCGCTGACTGTTGGATCAAGGGTTCAGAAGGATGGAATAGTAATCACGAATTAGGCGAAGACAGAGAGAGTAAAGGTGGATATGGTGATCAAAACTTGGAAATTTCATCAACACTATCCGCAAAAAATCTATCAGAACACCATCAAATCAAGGAAGGTGGACAACAGAATAAGGATTTCTATGAAATTCCATTGGAGGAGTGGGAACTTTTAAATTATGAGCAAATGGCAGAAAGAGAACAGTGGTCTCGAGAACAAGTTTCCAGATTTCCTTCTGTAGCAGGCCATGGCAAATCAGAGGTAGAAAACATAGATTTGGATGATCCAAAAGACCTGCATAAATATTCTGATCAGCATCATGAGCTTCATGGTAGTATTGCGGAAAAGGGGGAGAAATTGTTGGATTCAACTCCTAAAGGGTTGATGATGGGATTAGAAAATGTTACAGATGAACAGAAAGGAGTGGCTTCTCAGCCAAAACTTACTTGTCTAGAGGAAAATCCTTGCTCCTGGTCTAATCCAGACCGAGAGCTGCATTTAGCTAAAGAAACGAATGCTACAGTTTTTCGCATGAGTATTGATTGGAACATAATAATGCCAGAAGAACCCCTTGATGGTTTTGAGAATACTATCAATAGAAAAGCACTAGATCGATACAGATGCAAAATTGAAAGAGTTCGTGCGTATGAATTGCGGGTGATGCTGACTCTTTTCCATCAATCTCTACCTACATGGGCGAGTGCTTATGGTGGTTGGATGGAGGAAAAAACTATTGATTACTTTTTACAGTATACAAGGCTAATGGAAGACAGGTTCTATGACCTGGTGGATTACTAGATAACATTCAATGAGCCACATTTATTTGCTTTGACCGAATATTGTTGTGGTGTCCCGGCCAACCTATTCCAAGTTGCTGCAACTACTTTACATCAAAGAGTTTACGGAAGCACAATGGACAGAATGTTAACAACTCATATAAAAGCTTATGATATTATACATAATACAGGAGAAAAGGCATCAAGAAAAGTAAGTGCATCAAGAAAAGTAAGTGTTGGCATTGCGCATCATACTTCTTTCATGCGACCATATGGCTTCTTTGATATTACTACAGTCGAGTTCAGCAATTGGATTACATGCTTTGGCTATGTAGATCATGTCTTCAGCAAGCTGTTTTAAATAAAACAGCAGTTTCGTAGCGCGCTACGAAACTGCTGTAGGTGATGATTTTAACGCAGACAAGCAGTTTTGTTTTATGAACGGGAATTTTGAAAGAGAGACACCTAAAGGGTATGCAAGACATCAAATGGAGCTACAATAGCCATTCAGACCAAAACAGGTGTCCATTTAAAAAGATTGAGGAAAACAGGGACCGAGAAGCAGGGGACATCTCCTACTACTACTGGGCAGTTAGAGATTCTACGTTCAAGGTCAAGATGGAGTATTAAATATCCAGCTTATCCAATTTGAAAGAAGACCAGGTGTCAAAGAACGAGGAGTAGCCTCTATGGCATGGAAAAAGAGTTAGAGTCCTAGTTAATTTAGAACTTTTTTAAAGTTCCAGTCAGCGCTTTATTGTATTTAATAGTCAGTTAAATAGCTGATAGGTGTCATTAGAGATAAGGATCGAGTTATTAAATTCCCCTCATGCTGGAGGAGGAAGCTCGAATTAGTTAGAATAAGGATTCTATATATAACTGAAACAACAATGTAATGAAGGTTGGAAATTTGATAATAGAAGTACTATTTTAGCTTATGTAAAGACCATTTTCAGTAATATAAATCATCTGCTTTTCTTCTCAGGATTCATGAAGGATTTGTCATGTTCAGAATGTGTGATTTGTTCTTTCCTAAATGTCTTTTATAGTTGCATATATGTGTAATCACTCAGAATTCACTGATTGTGCTATGACTTCCTGTATGCATGTATGAACTGTGGTATATGAGTTGTATTCTGAATATCTAAATGCTAAGTGCCCTGACTTCTATGTAAAGGCAGTGTTATAGTTTACTGAAGTATGATTGACTCCATAGGCCCAATGGAAACTTATGTAATGTTTATCCAGCCATCAAATTTGTTAATGTTATCCCACAAGAGTTAGCCATCTTATTTATAGTCAAAATCAATAACCCTTTGAGAGAGCCCTGTCAGGCTAAGGAGGCTAAGCCTTAGTCAAAAGCTTGGTTTGAAATAGTTACTTAGAGTCAACCTGACCAGCAGCCTATCAGGCTTGATTTTGAGATAACACCACATATATTATCAAATCATTCCATTGATTGATGACTTGTACACCTCAACTTTGGTACTATGGAAGTCCATTCTCCATTGTTAAGTCTATTCATTGAATCAAACTATAGTCAACTAAAAAAATTGACCAAGCATGTTGTTGAAACATGATAATCTAGGAAGTTGGATTACATGGGGGATGTGTGGCATCTTAGCCACATGCATGAAATTGCTGGAGGACAGGAGATCCCCATAAAATGGGGAACACAAATATCCACATTCGTGTGATATGTGCATAGGTGATTACATCTTCAAGGGCCTTTGTAGCCGATTCTTGGGTCACTTGGCTTTCTAGGAAGGAAGGAGATAAATAAACACACAAACAAAAGAAAGGTGTTCAATAGTTAGTCGACAATGGTTCTTCAATTAGTGGATTTTTGGGACCTTTACCAAAGTTGTTTGATGATTTTGTATAACAGAAAAGTAGTGCCCATTGGTTGATTCAAACATGGATTATTTGGAGAGATAGGTGCAAAGGGGAAGAAATTTTAAAAAGACCAACAACAATCTCGTCATAGAATAGATAAAAAAAATGCAAAAGAGATATTCATGCCTGTAGTCATTAAATTTAGATACAGTAGTATCATTTCAATATTAAATATTTAAATCATGAATTAAGTGTATCATTTCACTTTTATTTAATATACTTTAAATTTTTGGGTCGTTTAATTTTGCTCATATATAAAATTAGGTTATTCCCAAATCTACATTATAATCATTAAATTTAGATACGGTAGTATCATTTCAATATTAAATATTTGAATCATGAGTTAAGTGTATCATTTCACCTTGATTTAATATACATTAAATTTTTGGGTTGTTTAATTTTGCTCATATATAAAATTGAGTTATTCCCAAATCTACATTGCTAAAAGTAATAAATATAAAAATCGTTTCTCAGACCTTCTAACATTTCTAAAACTTCAAAACTTCAAACCCTCATATGACTAATATTTCTGAAAATTCAAACCCTCATATGACTAATATTTCTGAAAATTCAAACCCTTATATTACAAGAACTGTCGCTGCATCCATTCAACCCTCTACAAAGGTAATCAGAGAGCTAACCAGAAACAGAGAAAAAGATCTGTTGCTGTGTCTATTTAACCATGTACAAGAGCAATCTGACAGATAACCAGAAATAAAGAAAAGATCTGTTGCTGTGTCTATTGAACCATGTATAAGAGCAATCTGATAGAAAACCAGAAATAAAGAAAAAGACTTGTTGCATCATATATTCAACCCTGTACAAGAGCAATCTTGCAGATAACTAGAAACAAAGAAAAAAAGAAGGCAACATCAACCTTCAACCGACCTTCATGTCAGGCCTAGGGCCAAATGCCATGACTCTCACATACCCTTGGTTATCTAAATGACAGGTGGGAAGCCGACCCCATGTCATTTTACTTAATCTGCAAAATACCACCTCCATCACCTTCATACATTCATTGAGGGTAAAGCAGGCGCAATCCCCAACTCCTATGCAGCTCATTAAGGGACAATCCATAGAGCTGTCAATATTATAAAGAGTCCTGTTAACATCCTCACACATTGATGGAGGCATTCTGGCGATCTCTGTCCACCATGATGAAGAATAACCAGAAGAGTCGTTCGCCTTCACCTTCACAAACTCCCATATAATGACCTTCTGCAAAAGCCCGTCTCTGTCTTCAACCTTCCCACCTGTGACTAGAACCCGCGACCCACAGGTGAGCAGGTAAGGGAAAATCTGCTTTCTCTTAGCTAGCTCTGGCAAGGGTGCAGAAATGAAAGTCCCATTTCTGATGTTGAAACCCATTATACCCCCCAACAGCCACTCATGATTGTTAAGCAATAGAAAGCCCCATCACAAAAAACCTACTCCATTCCCATATGTGCCTGCACTACCCACAAATCCTTGGGCATCTGCCATGCAATTCTCCATGACTTGTCACTGGAATCATAGATTTCCACTACATCGCCTTTCTGATCGCGCGGTCGGCCCACTGCCACCACTTTGTATGTGTTTCGACTGTGGTCTTCCCCTTCCATGATGCCGATGGCTCTAACCGACCACATGGATGAAATTGGGGAAGTTTTATTGAGTTTCTTGTGAGAGGATTGGAAACAACAAAACTTAGATCAGTTAAAATTAATAAGAAAAAAATGTTATATAAAAGGTTATTTCTTTATAAATTTATCTACATTTTTACTTGGTTGAAAATATAGTTTTTAAAAAGTTTAATATATTTATATGTATAAATTTATTTAATGTTTTGAAATTTCTACGTAGCCCTTATATTATACAAATTTCCAATTCCTTGTTCAAACTTGTGAGTTCAATAAATTCTTATTCGATTTTGGACAAAATTAATCATACTAAAAAAAGAGTTAGATTATGATTTTCCATAATATTTATACAACAATTTGAAAACACTTTTTTTTTCTATGTTTATTTGTTTGTTTGTTTGTTTGTTTTTTTTTTTTTTTTTAATTTGAACTAAGCCAAAGTGTTTGGTTTTATGTGGGAGTGGTTTTTGGAATATTTAAAATCTTTTAAGGATAAAGTTTTTATTATTATATTAATCGATTAGCCTTTTGATTATTATTAGTTTCACTTTGATTTATACAATGTCTAATATTTAACTTTAAAAATAAATTTATATATATTTTTAATATAATAAAAAATATTTTTAAATTTCATTAATATTAATAAATTAGAAGTCTTGTCAACATATAATATAATGTGTATTGAAGAGTACTCACCATTTTCTGATTTCAATATTAGTGGATTTCGATATTTATATTATGGTTTATGAATATTTATTTTGTTGTTAATTAATAACTAATGTTAATTTAGTGATATAAATTAAATCACTCGTAAATAGCAATATGCATCAATTCATATCAAGCATGAAGACACTTACCTCATGATACATCTCACATTGACAAGATTAAAAAAAATATAACTAGCACAACCATATAAATTAAACAACAAGTAAATATTGTCATAAATCCAGAATAAGCATCAAAACACTTACCTATACTTTACTATGGAAATTCTTAAATCTATAAATAGTCTTTGTTACAATAATATGGCTTATCAATCCTACATGCCAAGAAAACAAAACAAACTTGATATGAAACTTGTTCATATAACATTTTTTTTCACTGATCAGTTTAATTAATTTGGAAAAAAAGGCATAATTACTTTATAGATAAATCTCAACCTTTGATTTTGTATAATTCTACGAATATTCTAGAATGTTCATTTAAGAATTATTGATAATTAAATTAAAATTCTAGAAATCATATTCCAAGATAGACACACCTATTGGCATAAAAACTAACTTAATTATAACTTTATTTTAAATTGTTGTTATTATTATTATTATTAGAAAAAGAGTTAATATATGAATTAAACGCACATATAGAAAAATATGTAATAGAGTAAAACAACAATAAATAATAAGAATTCAATGCCATAAATAAAAATAGCAGAATGGACAAGTTTGGCTATGGAATTTTTTTAATTAAATTGAAGAGCAAAATGTGTATAACCACCTTTGAGAAAAATCTTAATCCTTTGTCTTTCACTACTACTAAAAATATGTTATGGAGATTAAATATTTACCATCTACCTAATAATTGTTAATTAAATTAAAATTTTGAAAAAACTATTTAGAAATGTCTATTCACATCAAGTAGACATGAAGACACCTCATAATACATCTTCCAATGTTTGAATTGATATAATAATAATAATACCTTGATGGGGGTGAATGAACAAGGTAAAGGTTGTAGGGCTCGAGGTTGACTAGATCCATGTGTGTAACACTTGTTGCAACAGTAAATGGTGATCGTGACAATTGGCGTTGGGGACAACGAAGTCGTGAGAAGGCAGGTGCAGGGTTTAAATTTCGCTGTGCATTCATTCTTCACTGTTGGTGTAGCTTTGGTATGGGTGAGAATAAGAGGCAAATAATTACATTTGTGTGTGCATATGCCACCACCCTATGAACTCTCGTTTTATTGGTGAATTAGGATTTTGTTATTGAAGTTAAGCGAGGTATGTTTCTGAGAGTGCAAACTTGGGAACCCTGGTGCTTTGTGTGGGATCCTGAAGAACGAGTTGGAGGGATCTTACATTGTATTTGGTTAGTGCCGTCAAGTCGTAATGTGGGGTCTGCCAAGCTTGTGGAGCTTGGTTGTTGAATTAATTCTAGTGAGCCTGACGACATTCTAAATCATTGCAGGGGGGAGCTCAAGTTGGGTTTTAGAGTGTGGAGCTCAGGGTTTTAAGTTGAATGGTTGGTTACTCCTGTTGTATGAGCATCAAGACCTTTGGGTATATTGGAGTGGGTGTTTCAGTTGTGTTTTAGTAGAATTTGGTGTCCTGCTGCCACCTTGGAGATGTTGAGGCAACAAGGCAGGGCCTAGAGAGGAGTGGGGCCTCGTGGTTAACCTGCAAAAAGAGATGGTCGGGCGACAATTGCTGAGGAGGAAGGGGTTGAGAGCATTGTGCTGATGGAAGAATTGGTTCAATTGTTAGGTCATGTAGACCAACCTCTCTCCTTGGATTCCCTTGATGTGCATCTAAGAAGTATAATGGGGACACTAGAGGAGATGAGGAAACATAGACATGAGGATAGAAATGAAGTCATTTCATTCCTAAATGGCTTGTAGCAAAAGCAGTGGGACATGATGGATGGTTTGGCCTCGAAGAAATTAGAGGCGTTCAAATGCTAGACTAGATGAGATGGACACTCGTCTTGCTTGTATGGAGTTCCATGCTCATCGTGATCCAGGACCGCTTGCTATGGACATTCGTCATGCACCCGTTCTCCCCACTAATCTGTAATTAAATTTGTTTGTTTTTTAATTCTCAATGTTTTTTGGGCTATTGGGTCTTTTCGTATCAGGCTAATATGTAAAGCACGACAATTCCTCAGTTTTTTCATCACTCTCATGACCAATTAATCTGGTTGGAGTGAGGCTGAGAGAGCAACGATACTCATGTATATAAAATGTAATATTTTGATAAGATAATAGAATAGTTTTGACCAACAAAACAACAACAGTAATAACAATAATAATAAATCATAGCCTAAGGAGATAGAGAAGATGGTGACAAGGTGTTTTGTTAAGGTAATTCGTGGTGTAAAGGTTACCGGTTCGAAACTCCATGGGAAAAATTCCAGCCATGTTAAGGGTTAGTGTGGCCTAGACTGGGTGCAATCCTCAAGTGATTTTGATGACTTAGATGCCCTTGGGTCAAAGATACTCAAATCATAGGGTAGACATGTCAATCATCTCATAACTCACATAACCTAGTAAACGAAAAAAAAAATATATATCATAAAAATAAAGTAAATTATAATCTTATTTAAATTTAGTATTTTAATTAGGTGACATGCCTCTCAAATCATAGTTTCTAGTCATCTCATAGCTCACATAACCTAGTAAACAAAAAAAAAAATAAAAATCATAAATCATAAAAATAAGTGATCTTTTTTTTTTTTAAAAATGCAAGAGGCATTCTCGAGCCTAGTATGCAAGAGAAAAGATTAATGTAATGTAATGTAACCATTTGGATTAAATCTCTTTGATTTGATCTCTCTTGATCTATGGTAGATTCATAGTTAAGATGAATCTAGGTTGATTATTTAATTGAGTGGGGAGGTTCTCTCTAGCCTAGTATGGAAGAGATGTTATTTAATTTTTAATGTTATTATTTAATAAAAAATACCAAAATTTATAACTAAAGAATTATTTAAGATTTTTAATTTATTAAATTATATTAAAAATATTTTAGTTTATAAAAATCACTTTAAAATATTATTTAATTATTCAAATAGTTTTAATTTTAATTATTCAAATTATTTTTAAATTAAACTATTCAAAAATAATTATATGTAAAAAAATAAAACTTTAAATCTAATATTACTCAATCTATAGTGGAAAAAGTTAACATGTTCTATCATATTTTTGAATTGTATAATCATGTTATAACAATAAATATAAATGAAAATTCAATAATCTTCATCTACTTAATATAAAAAGGCATCAATAATAATAAAGAGTGCTAAGGGTTGTGTATTCTATCTAATAACTAGCAAAATTTTTGGCTCTTTGGAAAGGACTTAAGTTGGCCCCTAGTAAAGGCATAAAGAAAATGTTGGATTTAGGTGACTCAATGATTGTTATAAGGCAAGTTTTCAAATGAAAGTCAAAGGGAGGAATTCCTAACTCCACAATATTGAAAAAGATCACTTGGTTGCTGAAGAAATTGGAGGAGATAACATTCTTCCATATATATAGGCATTTGAATGGGAAGGTAGAAACTATTACCAATCTAGGAACTATATTAAGGCAAGGAGTATTGGAATTAAAGTATAGCCTATGGTCTTTCTTCCCAATTCCATGAGGGTCCCTAAATTAACAACTCTTGAAGCATTAGGCCAACCTGGCCATCAATTATGGAAAAATGAGTGTTTTAATGATCTCTAAGGCACCACCATAGGAGGGGATGATGGCTTTGAGTACATCACACTTGAAGATCTCTGTATATAATCAACAATGCATGGAGGATGTGCATACTTCACTCATCACGATGGGAGTCTAAGTTCATGTTGAATTTATATATGATGAAGGAACAATGCAAGGATTAATTGGGATGCAAGTCATTATAATTCGTCAGTGATCCATCCTCCACTCCTATGTAATGTGGTTATGAATGTTCTGCACTTCAACAAAGGCTGAGATGTTAATTCAATGGAAACATCATATTATCCCTCAGATTTTTGGGTTTGGCAGATTTGGATATTAATTCTCCTCTCGGGTGTCGAAAAATTCAGCCTCATACCTCGTTGGTATATATCGAGTGATATTTTGGGAATGTTTCACTAGTCCCATTTGTGCATAAGGTTCAATTATGGGTAGGAAATATGAGTTTGAAACAAAAGGATTCAAAGACCTCCACAAAACAAGCAGAGGAGAATGACTAGGAGTGTTGGCATCAATCTGTAGACAATTTGTCATTGGCAGACTTTGAAAGGATGGAGATCTCTAACCGACGTATGGAAATGGTGGAGAAATAAAAAGATGAAAGGTTCCATCTATTGGAAAAGAATTGTGAATGGGTAGACCAAGTTGGATAAGAAGTTTCCCATAATGGAAGCTGACCTCTTGTTTTTGAAAATTGAAGTAAGTGGGATGGAGCCCCCTTTTGTTGGTGTGCTTGATATCAATCTAGAAAAATTGGAAACTGGTGAAAGCATGTAATCTCGAGGCCTTCAAGTTGTAGTGGTGCATGGATAAATTACACTCCGGGGGACAAAAGTGAATTTAGACACTACTAGAGAAGTTAAGCCCTACGGTGTTATTCAATTTTGAATATAATAGCCAATGTATTGCAAGTATGCTTTGTTTTTGGGTGGCTTTTTGCAGAATTTAAGGATGATTTTAGTGTAGAATCATAGTCAAAAGAATCCATAACGGATTTTTTTGTTTTTCTATGGATGCATTGGAATTTCGAAGCCTTTGAAGTTACAAAAAAATGTAAATGGTTCTAGCCATGTTTCCAGATTTATGAGATAAATAATAATCATTCCATTAAAGAAAGGAATTCATAGGTGTTATAGACATTTTTGGGCACTGCAACCCCAATCATAAATGTCCATAAACTGAGGGCTCCTAAGTCCCTAAAAGTGTTGCTTCACTACCTAAAGGAACAAGGTCAGCTGATTACATCATCTCCTAGAAGTTCTCCACAGAAAACTGCTCAGAAATGGTCAAAACTGGACCATACTGAATGCCCAGTGCAGAGGGTGCGATGCATATCACCTTTCCAGTGTAAAGGGTGCGATGCATACTAGATGGCCCCTCTGTAGGGTGCGATGGGCGAGAATGGACAAATGGCAGAGACAGTTTGTGAGGTGGAAGATCATAGAATCTTCCAGAAACTTCCGCTCTGACACTTGCCTCTCTGATTTCGACCAGGGATGAGTAAGAGATCATCAATCTCCAAGTGGAATCAAGAACTATTAGAGAGAAGACACTAATCAAAATCCCAGAAGCTGACTCACTCCCCTACAGTCATCTATATATGGATCCCTCATCACAGAGATCTAGAGGCGGGAATCTTGTATCTTGTAGAGCAGTGTTGTTGGTTTTCTGGTGTAACATCATAGTGTTGGGTGATCTAAGATTTACTTGAGGTGAAGAAGGGCTTTCTTGCTGGAGGATGATGCTGGGTTAGAACAATTGGTTCTAATCCTCTTGCTATTCTTGATATTAATAAAGCTATTCAAGTTTTTCTCCACATTCTTGTATGTTTGATTGTATATGCATTTGTGTGGTCAATACATATCTGGTCCTGTGTTGTTTATGACTATAGATCTTTGTTCTTTGATAGTATTATGCTGCTTTGATTCCACAGGTGCTCTTTGAAGCTGGGTAGACGAAGAATAAGCGGAAAAGACCTATTGGGAAGGAGAGGAACCAGGCAAGGAACCAAGCACAAGACTAATTTTGGTGTCCTTTGTTCCCCTCTTATCTATTTTTCATAAAGGAAAACGAAAGTAGTTTTAACTTGTTTGTTTCTAAGATAGCTACCAGTCTTAGTGGGAATAGCAGCTCCAAGTGGACACTATTCCCGATAACAAGTAGGAGAAGGAAGTGCAGCAACAATAAATTCAATAGGGGGTGTAACACATGCAAACAAATGAAGTAGTGCCTGTACAAGTAGTTTATTCATTTGAACAACTGGCATCAGGTGAACAGGGTGAACCATCGCAGGGGAAAGACTTTGCTCATGAGATAGAATAGACACTTGAATAGTTGGATGCAGACATGGAGCAATAGGAGTTGGAACATGACACCGACCTCATGCCTCACCCAAAAGAGGTTGATTCACTTGCTTCATTACATCTTGATGATGAGCAAGTATCAAATGACCAAGGAGGCACTGAGATCCTTGGTGGTCAATTGGAAGCAGAGATGCACAACATCTCCTTTGATGAATCTCATCACAAAGTTGTGCGGTCTCAGAGAATACCGACTCTGGAGGACCAAAAATCCCCTGCGCAAGTTGAAGAACAAGTGATCATGACTAATGTGCACAATCATCCAGCTACTTTTGCCGATGCAACTAGAGTGTATGCCGAAGCCACCAACTCAAGTGTTTGTTTCCTCATAGCCGAGAATGAGCGAATGGCAAAGGAACTATAGGTTGCCAAGAAAGGAGGAGACTTGGTGACAATGTCCGCCCAAGCTAAACTGAAGAAGGAAATACCAGATGAAGTAATTTTCACTTGATATAATTATATGAGCATTGTACTCCAAGTTTGGTACCGTGCACCAAGCAGTCATCCATCTCCACGGATGATAATGGTGATGTGCAAGAAGAGCATGCATCTTGAAGAACATACATGCTTTTGTTGATAACATGCAAGAATGGACGATGAAGTATAAGGGAGCCCTGCTTCACTTGCCAAAGATGATTAGGGCCAATGCGGTCAAGATGCAAGCACGTATCTAGAGTGAGATCCAGAATTATGAAGACCTACCGCAACTCATCGCTAGCATGCAGGCTTCCCATGCATGAGAATTCAAGAGCATGGATGTTATAGTGCACACCCATGCGATCCCATCACTTGGGACTCTCACCTAGGTGAAGATAAAGAAGCAGGTCAGACAGGAGCTTGAATCGTACATCGATGAGTTGATGCACACTGCCACTAGCCCAAACTTTCCTATCAGTGTAGACATCATGCACAAGTACGTTTTTTGTTTGGCCACATTAAAGACAATGATGTGCATGCTCTCAGATGAGTTGGATAGAGGAGCTTGAGCAGTCTATCCAGATGTTATGGAAGCAAGGTTAAGGTTTCACACAGATGTCACGGAAGAACACATGGAAACCATCAAGGACTACCAATATTGGCATCAATATGTTATTGTTGATCAACATGAGGATGTCGAGCAGTTGGACTTCTATTGTTGTCTAAGTTAGAATTATGTCTAGTTGGACTTGTTCAAGCCATTGTTCACATGGTTACATGTGAATTTTAATGTTGAGTCATGTCAACTGTTAGTCAAGTCTCAATAGTGGATGTAACAGTGATAGAGTAGGTGAAGAGTCATGAGGGTAGTTGAATGGTCACAAAGGGGATGTCAAGGGTCACCCCAGCCTTTGCTATAAATAGTCCCTCATAACTCATTATATGGACTTTTGGTTAGCCAAGATTCTATTAAGACTATCTTGAAGAAAGCTTGGATTATATTATAACCCGCCTTGGCTTCTCCACTGCACGAAGCTAGTACATATCTTTGGAGGAGAAGGCAGATGTGGCTATAACATTTCACTAATGGGGCTAACAGGTTTACATGGATGTATTGCATGATTGGAACTTACACTTTATATAATAAGAGCCAGCACATTTTCATGCATATGATGTTATTGTAGTTGGACTACTCTGATTGCCTTAATGATATATGTTGTTTAACTTACATATTTGTGTATGAATCAATTGACATGTAATTATATGAAACTTGTTGCAAATGTGTTGTATATGTTGTCACTATATGTGTCAATTGCTCTGCCGAACAACAGACAGACCTTTCACATGAACCTTTCTGTAACAACCATTGCACTCGTTTGGACTGATCTGTGAGTGTTGTACATGTTCTCTTACCTTGTATGTCATGATTACCCCATCCGAGTGGATTGCTCCACCAGAAGCTGTGTATGTTCTTTTACGTTGTGTGTTCCTAGATGAGTTGGGACTAATCCCTTTCAACTTGGAACTCACCTTCACCCGTTTCTCCCCCTTTTGTGTTAGAACCTCTCATACATCTTCCTTGACTCATTGTAGCAATCACACCATTGTTAGTGAAAAATTTATCCTACTTTCCTCTTTGCGACATCACGATCAAGGAATTACCTTACGACCCATGGTCTAAGGTATAATTGGGACTTCTTACCGAGGATATCCCCTTGACATGTTGGTGGGTCGAGCACCGTCAACATAGTAGCATGTCTTGCTTCGTCAAGTACACAAGCTTCAATGATTTTCTTGTAGAATGATAGCCTGTCCATCAGATCTTTTTGCATTCCCCTTATAGGATTTTCTTCTAGACTTGGTCTAGCTGTAGGCTAAGTAGCTCCCTCAAGAGATTGCAAAATTATGGAGGGCAACTAGCCTTCCCTCTAAAAATTGTGCAATTTTGTCTGGCAGCCTGCTTGGCTCTAGAATTGCGCAAATCTATCAATCAAGCTTCATTGAGGAAATTGCACAATTCTTCACAATAGGGCTGCTTAGCCTAGGAATTGTGCAATCTTGGGCTGCAATGAGCTGCTCTACGCAGAAATTGTGCAAATATCCTGGGTAGCTAGCCCATCTCCCTCCCATAACTGCGCATTTTTTCCCAGCAGTTGAGCAGGCTCTTGCATGTGTAGCTGAGTTGACTTGTTCCATTCGGGACCGAGCAAAATTGATTTGCATGTGTGGCTTGCTCCTCCCAAGGCAACATACAAAGGCATTCCTTGATTTTTGGATCTTTTTTTAGCAGTTGGACGTTACATGCAAGGATCATCTCAAAAACTCTCTCCAAGTGTCGCTTTTCCTAGATTTGCATGCGTTTCAAAACCTCGATCTTATCAAAACTCATTAACTGGACATTGCAGAGCTCATTCATCACATCGAACTTGCAGCTCTGGCAGCTCACATTGCATCTAGGAGTCATGAACACATTCAGCTTAGTTTTCTTGGGGTAAGCTCGTTGTTCATGACTTGGACTACATTTCTGTTGCTTTTTGTGTTTCACTTTGTGTGAGTGTTGTCTGCTTGATTTCAGTGAGCGCTTGTTGTTGTTTACATGCATACTATCTTGTACTAGCACCATTTCAGTTTTCTTTTGTATCTCACTGTTTTCGCATGCATGGAATTGTTTTTGCACAGATGGTCGCCTTTGTGGTGACTCACTTCATACACTTGCATGATTTCCCATCTCCTGAATCCTGCACTTGTTGTTTGCATGAATGATCATTCACTCTTGTTTTCACTCATCTCCACATGCATTCACACTTCTCATAGTTTCATTTGCCTGTCGGTCGAACTGGGCTTCCTTGGCTCAGACTGTGCCTTGGCCAGCTAGCACTGTGCATTTCCAGAAGTGAAGGATATTCCTTCCCTCCAGAAATTTTGCAAATATATCTAGACACTGAACTCCAGGCTTGCATTGTGCAATTCTTCGAGGCAGTGTCTCACTGGCCCCAGAAACTGTGTAGTGTAGTTTTGCTAGTTGCATGTCACTGCTGACTGAAATTGCGCAATTTCAGTCCCCAGCAGGCTAGGATGGACTATGCATTGCATAGTTCTAGTAGTCAGTGAGCCTCCTAACTACCCAGACTATGCCTTTCACAGTCTTGGTAGTCAGCCTCCCGACCTCTCGGTGGAAATTGCGCACCCTTCATGATTAGTCACACAGGTATGGCACAAGTAAGTTCTCAAGTTCATTTTGGTTTTCAATTGACATATTACTTTCCATGAGTGTTTCCATATCCCCAGGTATTGCAGGTTGTCATCTGCCTCTCAGGAGCACAGGTATAATGGTTTCCAGGAGAGTAGAGTCAAAGACACTACTCAAAGTAAACTTGGGGATGCAGTCAATCAAGTGTTTATGAACTTGCCTACCCACGAAGACATGAAGTTGTTCGTAGATAAGGACATCAAGATATGGAAACAACAACATCACAGCAAGAAACACCATGAACAACAACTGAAGGTAGCATACCGGATGCAAAGAATTCAAGAGGAAGGTTGTTGATGATACAAAGGGTGAACAAAGTTACAAGCTCAAGAAAATCCACTTGTGATGAAAGAAACTTTGGGGACTTAAGTTATGAGGTGAAGGCATGACATGAAGATTGCATGAAGGCAGAGAATGAAACAGAGAAGTTGTTGCATATGCTAAAGCTGCAACTCAAGGAAGAACATGAGCTGCATAGATGAGAGAATGAGTTGCAGTAGGAACAAGTACAATAGGGGGTGCAGCATGAACTTACAGATGAAACTGTGCCCATACAAGTTATAGATCCATCCCAGCAGCTGGCATAGTGTAGACAAGGTGAGAAGTGTTGTTGATCACATGCAAGGGAATGCAACATCATGCATGTGATTGTGCACACACATGTGATCCCACCCATTTGGCACACTCATTGAGGCAAAGACAAGAAGTAAGTCCAACTGGTGTTGAACATGTACCTCGACAAGTTGATGCCCACAGCCACCAACACATGTCTGGAGAGTAGCATAGACACTATGCATCAACATGTTGTCAATCTGGTCGCACCTGGACGACCATGCACATGATATCAGACGAGCTAGATAGCAGAGCCATATCAGTGCACCTGGATGCAATGAAATAAATAGTTCACTTCAAAGAGATATCACCATTGAGCACACAGACACCATCATGGAAAACCAAGATTGGCATCAGCTCATCACCTTTGACCATCACAAGCATGTCAAAGAGTTAGTCTCACCATAATGGTCCAATTGTCAGTGATATCTTGCATGGCTTGCTCAAGCTAATTTTTCTCACATGTGCACATGTGCATTGTATTGTAACGTCTTGTCAAGTGCAAGTTCAAGTGTCGATAGTTGAATGTAATAGTCATAAAGTAGTTGAAGAGTCATGAGGGTAGATGAATGGTCTCAAAGGGGAATGTCAAGGGTCACCCCACACTTTTCTATAAATAACACCTCATAAGTAATTTTATAGGCTTTTGGTTAGCCAAGCTTTTGATAAGACTGTCTTAGAGAGAGCTTGAATAGTATTATAACGAGCCTTGGCTTCTCCACTACGTAGAGCTAGTACATCTGTTTGGAGGAGCAGGCGGTTATGGCTGTAAGGTTCTGTTGTCAGAACTAGTGGTTGGACATGGATGAATTACATGAATGGAACTTACACTTCTTAATATAACAGAGGCAACATGTTTCATACATATGTCATATTGTATTTTAGGTATCTTGTTTACTCTAAATGGCATATGTACCTGTTTTCTTATGCATGCATGTATGGACTATTCTATATAAGTATGTATGAATCTTACTAAAATGTGTTGATTGGTTTAACCATCACTTTGGATTATTAACTAAATTTCTTTCTAGTTTGTGATGCATCTTCACTCATGTGTTCCCTTCCAAGCCACGTGCTACCACAGGTTTCCAAGGGGCGCACTCACCCAACTCTCCATGTGTTAGAACCATTCATGCACCTTCCTTGTCTTACTGCAACTGTCACACACTTGCTACCAACAAAGATCTTAATTGCCTCTGTGTGAAATTGTGTCAATGCATTACCGTATGACCCACTGTTGGGACTTCTACACCAAATAGTCTGAGGTCTAATTGGGACTTCTTAAGGGGCGATTCCCTGACATTTTGGCAGGTCCAGCTCCGTCAATGGGGCTGTATCGGAGAAACCCACAATATCCTCAATATTTTCCTCAATATGCTCCATACACAACTCCATGTTATCCCTACCATCCACCTCCACCACAACCACAACCCCAACCACATCCATCAAAAAGATCCACTCCCAGTTAACTACTTGTACCACCATTTCCAAACCCACACAAGGAAGTGGCTCAACCCACTTACAATGTTGAGGTAAAGCACTTTCTAACATCTCCTCTATCTCAATGGTATTCATCTTAGCTCAAGAAGAGTATTGAGAAAAAGAGTTTCTCTTGATGTCATTGTGTAGATTTTCTTATAGATTCACAACTCATGTAATGTACTAAAACAGAAGACAAAAATATATTGTACTATTTAAATGATGGAAGCCAAGAATCAATGAAAACAATAATCAACAAGAGGAAGATAACCAAAGACACATAAAACAATTGTCTCTTTGGGGAAAGCCACTGCTAAAAAACCCAACTATCTATTGCATTAATCAGAAATATGAGTGACAATACAAAAGGTTGTTCTCACAAGAACAATTATGCACAAGTATGATCAACTCTCTGCCTGACAAGCTTGCACTGAACAACACTTAGCCAATTCCTACTATCCGTTGAGCCCCTATTTCCTTGCACAATTACTGAGAGGAATAACCCATATTTACTTGAGAATTCCTTCTTCCATAATTGTGTAATCAAAAACTAGGTCCTCTTCTAATTGCATGTATGATCTGTACAACTCAGATCATTCTACCATTGCTAGCACATTTTCCCTGCACTCTAGTCTCAATTGGGTCTTTCTATGAATTGACATGCATGATTTTCTCATGAGGAAACCTTCAGTTAGTTGGAATAGCATTGAGGATGCACCAATGCACCAACTTACTACTAGACCTCTACCCATTCCACCAATAGTTAAAACTAGTTTAATTGTCTATAACTCAGTCAAACTGAATTATCTAATTATAATTCAAATAAACTCATCCTGGACCCTAAAACTTAGGGAGAACATATACATGGCTGCAGAAAGACTTCCAACTCAAAATTCCTAAGCTAATTAAGTCAATTAAACTTAATTAACTATTTACAAGTTGTTATCAAAATAGAATTCAATTTTAATTCTAAGTTTAATTCAAGGACAAATTATATTGGAATTTATTGTTGTCATTTCTTAACACTTCCTCTCAACAAGAAAAGGGATTACAAGCTACCCAAATCCCATCTTTGTGGAACTTGAATTTACATCTTGACAATGACTTTGTCAAAATGTCAGCATCTTGCTCCTTTGTAGGAATGTACTCCAACAACATAATCCACATCAATACACAATATCTGAGATGATGATATTAGATATCAATATGCTTGAACCTATCATGAAAAACTAGATTTTCAAAGAGTTTGATACAACTCTGATTATCGCAGTAAATCAAAGTTTGATCCATTTGCTAACCAAACAAACCAAATAGGATCTTCCTCATCTAGATGGCCTATCATGTTGCCTGACTTGCAGCCATGTACTCTACCTCTGTCAAACTGAGTGCAATTGATCTCTCTTGTTGTACCAAGAAACTATCATTGACCCAATACCAAAGATCCCTTGCGATGTGATCTTCCTTTCAG
This sequence comes from Pinus taeda, assembly GCA_000404065.3. Classification (NCBI taxonomy): domain Eukaryota; kingdom Viridiplantae; phylum Streptophyta; class Pinopsida; order Pinales; family Pinaceae; genus Pinus; species Pinus taeda. The sequence goes on from APFE031507415.1 coordinate 31,787, forward strand.
ATGGACTCCTTGCCTAATCTGCATCGATGAAGTCTTGAATATTCACTCCCTCTATCTATCTATACCACAGTCCATATTGAGTAGTACCCTTGAGTTATCTCAACACATGCTTTTCTGCCTTCCAATATAGCTTGGTAGGCCTAACCGTCGCTTGACTAAGCTGGTTAACAGAATAGCACATATCTAGTCATGTTTTCACCAAGTACATGAGTGAACCCACAAGTTTCCTATAAATAATATCTTCCACCACCTCCCCTGAAGCAACATCCTTCTTCCTCCAGTTACTTACTAGAGGAGTCTACATGGGTTTGTTTCTCTCCATGCAGAACCTCTTGAGTATCTCGTTGGCATACTTTTCCTGAGGCACAAAAAATTCCCCATCACCCTGCCATACTTCCACTCCTAGAAAGTAATGCATGAGCCCCATGTCCTTCTTCTCAAACTCTCTTACAAGGTCCTCCTTACTTGATCAAGTGATCAGCACCTGTCAAAATCAAATCGTCAACATATAACACATTGATCAATAATTTACCTTCCACCACTATGTGATATAGGTTCGCATTAATTTCAATCTTGGTGAAGCCTAACCTAGTGAAGTATCTATCAATCTTGGTGTACCAAGCATGAGGTGCTTGCTTCAGCCCATACAACACCCTCTTGAGCCAACACACATGTGACTCACGGTCGAAGGTCTCAAAACCTTCAGGATGCTCTATGTACACCTCTTCCTCAAGCATGCCATTAAGGAAGGATGTCATTACATCCATATAATTTATCTTCCATCCTGATTGTGCTAATAGTTTTAATATAGATGTGATCGATGAGTACCTTGAAACAAGAGAAAAGGTCTCATCATAGTCAAACCCCTATACCTATGAAAAGCCATAGGAAACAAACCTAGCCTTATGCTTCTCCACACTACCATATGTAGCTTGATTTTCCTTGTACAGCCATTGGGAGCTCACCACTGACTTGCCCCCCGATCTCGGGACCACATCCCAAACACTGTTATGAACTATGGAGCCATACTCCTCCACCATTTCATCAACCCAAACTGGCTGCTGCATTGCTTCCTCAAAGGAAGATGGCTTTATCTCAACACATCTGCTCATAAGAGCCATGTATCTAGTGTACCTCTCAGGTGACCTCCTCTACCTACGCTGAGATGTGGGTGCTCCCACATTCTCCCATGCATCGTACAATAACATGATAGCCTCTCTAGTGCACTTTCTACCATCTCTAGAAGACTCTTCTTGAGTGGATGTCTCCACTCTCGGATCCTCTACATGTGGTTGCTCCACATCAATCTGAGGCTCCTTGACCTTAGGAGCTAAAAGCTCCTCAACCACATGTAGCTCGAGCTCCCTCTCAAGGGAAACTCACATGGCCTTCTCCTCATCGAATATGACATCCTTGTGAAACATTGTCATCCTGCTAGTTGACAAGTACACCTGATAGTTGTGAGGTGTATCAGTGTACCCTACGAATATCCCCAACCCTGTTGTCATATGAAGCTTCTTCCATGCATCTTTGGTCACATGAAAATATACTGATGATCGAAAATTTTTGAAGTGACCAACATCTGGCCTCTTACCAGAATAAGCCTCCTATGGTGTCTTCATCCCAAGTATCTAATGCGAGCTACAGTTCTGCAAATAAACCTGTGTTGCATGCCTCAACCCACAAGTGTAGTGGTAGGCCCTTATCATGCAACATCGCATGTTCTTCCCCTATAATGCTTATGTTCTTCCTCTCAACCACCCCATTCTGCTATGGATTATGGGGTGTTGTCAACTCCCATTTAGTCCCTTCTTTTTCATAGGAGTTCTTAGACTCATTTGAGACATACTAACTACTGTTATCACTCCTCAAAGATTTAACCCTCTTGCCAGACTCTCTCTTGATCAATGCATTAAATTCACAAAACTTTATGAAAGTTTGATCCTTCTTCTACATGAAAAATATCCAACATTTACGAGAAAGGTAATCAACAAATATAACATAATACATGTGTTTGGCTTTGGATGTTGTTGAGAATGGTCCACACACATCTGATGGACTCTCTCTAGAATCGCCTCTACTCGACTATCTCTATCATGATAGGAAGCCTTGGTGTATTTTCCCAAAGCACACCCCTTTCATGTATCAACTTGCTCTAGCATACTATTGGGAAGACCAGTAGAGACTTGTTGCATGCTTTTCAAAGCCCCATGATGCAAGTGGCCCAATTTCCTATGCCCACAACTCAAAAATGTCTTGAATCTGTACCTTCTTTGCTTTCGTGCTCAACGCAACACAATCCTCTACCTCCAACTTATAGATATTCTTAACTCGAATCCCTATATTCTTTACTTGAACCGTGGCTATGTGTCAAAGGAACACCTTTCCTTTCAAGAAAATCACAGTGTAGCCTCTACCCTCAAGCATGGCGATCGATACTAAGTTCTTATTCAATCCAGGCACATACATAACATCCCTTAATGTGAGAGGAGCACCCTGCTCCCTCTGAAAAGTAATCGTTCCCAATCTAGTAGCACTATACCTCCCATCGCCACCCATCTCGATATACATCTAGAGATCTTTCTCCTCTAGATCACTGAACAACTCATTGTCATTAGACATGTGGAATGAAGCTCCACTGTCAAGGTACCATACACTACCCATCATTTATGACACCATGCATGCAATGAGAGTAAAGTCTAGTTCAAATTGAGAGGCCAAAGCCTCACCTGCTGCTCCTCCTGAGGACTTCTTCTTGGACTTCTTGAGCTGACAATTTGTAGCAAAATGGCCCAGCTTGTAACAATGAAAGCACTTGACTTTCATCATGTCCTTCTTCTTACCTCCATGCCGATAATACGATTTGGAATGGTATGCCTTCCCTTTCCCTTTCCTTACCTTGCTAAGGCAAAATTTTCCTTATCATCAGTCTTTGATGAGGAACCATCTCTGGTGTTCCTTCTGATCTCCTCCTGCATCAAATCTGACCTTAGTCATTCCAAATCTAGCAGCTTCTCCCTCCCACTGGTAGAGTCGTAATAGATATTCCAAATCTTGGAAAGGCCTAAGAGATCTAGGCTCACCATATCATCCTTGACAACAATTATTCAAACACTTCCAAGCTCATCATGATAATGAGTGAACTTGGTCAAGTATTTTGAAATGGTCTCGCCTTTCTCCATCTTGATTTGTCAAAATTTGTCTTTCAGTGCCAACTTCCTATGGTCACTAATATTGTGGAATAGGTCCATCAATTCTTTCCACATAGCATATGGAGTTTCCTTCCCATGGAGACTTGAGACAATGTGGTCTCGAACTCCCTTAAGGATTATCCGCCTTACCTTCACCACACAATTCTTCCATTCAGCCAAATTTTGTGCATTCGATGTTACTGGCTTAGGAATGTCTTGATCAATGAATTCCTTCAAGCCATTATCCTCTAGCACAACCTCCATTCTGTCCTTCCACTCTATATAATTTGAGCTTCCTTCCAAGCGATACTTGTGCTGCAAACCTTAGAACACCATTGGCCGATCCTGAGGCATGTATTGCAAATTCGAATTTCCCCGTAACCCAAAACTCAAAAATTTGAAATCTCCTCTAGTATACTGTCTTTAAATATGATACCATGTCAATTTTCCTGTAGATTCATAGCTCAATTAATGTACTAAAACACAAGACAAGAATCTACTTTACTCTTTAAACAACAAAAACAAAGAATCGATGAAAACAATAATTGACAAGAGGAAGATAATCAAAGACACATAACGCAATTTTTTCTCTGGGGAAACCCACCACTCAAAATGTTGAATATCTATTACATTAATCAGAAACATGAGTGATAATACAAAGGTTGTTCTCACAAGAACAATTCTGCACAAGTATGATCAATTCTCTGTCTCACAAGCCCGCACTAACCAACACTTCGCCAATTTCTACTGCCTGCTGAGCCCCTATTTCCTTGCACGATCCCTGAGAGGAATAGCCTATATTTAATTGGGAATTCCTTATTCCATAACTATGCAATCCAAAACTAGGTCCTCTTCTGATTGCATGCATGATTTTTACAACTCAAATCATTCTACAATTGATAATACATTGTCCCGGCGCTCTAATCTCAACTCGGTCTTTCTATGAATTGATATGCATGAGATTATCATGAGTGAATCTTCAGTTAGCTGGAGTAGCACTGATGATGCACCACTGCACCAACTCACTACTAGACCTCTACTAGTTCCACCAACAATTAGAACTAGTTTAACTATCTATAACTTCGTTAAACTGAGTTATCTAATTACAAATTAAATAAACTCATCTTGGACCCCTGAATTTTAGGGGGAACATATACATGAATATACAAAGACTTCCAACTTGAAATTCCTAAACTAATTATTAGTCAATTAAACTTCATTAACTATTTACAAGTCGCTATGAGAATAAAATTTGATTTTAATTCTTAGTTTAATTCAAGGACAAATTAAAATGGATTTTCTTGTTGCCATTTCTCAACACATTTAAGGGAAACATTTAAAAAAAGAAGACTGAAATGAGAAGACCAAAGAAACACGGGCTTCACTTGATGAAGAGAAGACATAAAAATTAGAGATTGAGAATGTTTCTTCATGTTTACCATCTGATCCTCCATGTATTCAAGAGAATAATTTGCAAGATTTGAATGTCATGGTAGAACAAGACATGAGGAATGATCCAAATGAGCAAGTGAACCAAGGACATCAAATATATATTGATGTTTAATTCCAAAAAATCAACAAGATGGAGCATGACTCTCTTCTTCAACTGTGCTTGATATCATCAAAGTCAAAGCATTTGGTCTCTAAAATTCAAGTACATGTCAAATCATATATTTCAAGCCTACACATCAGTTTATCTATCATCTTGATGTGTAGATGCCTCCATTGGAAGTATCATCTCACAGCTAGCATTAGATGATAACCTAAAATTGCTTCTAGAAAAAGGTTTAAATTTCGCTTTATCTCCAGCGAAAATTCCTATAAATGACATCATAAGCAACATTGAAGTCATTATAAAAAACACTGATCAAGATGCTGCAGAAGAAATAAGACAGGACGTTTCCAGAATTCTCAGAAATGCCAGACCTCCTCCTAGCAACATATCCAAAGAAGAAGCCAAAGCTTTAAAAAACATCAAGAATAACAAAAACTTTATTATCTTAAAAGCTGACAAAGGAAATGCCACTGTTATAATGGATAGGACAGATTATGATTATAAAATGGAAGAACACCTAAATAAGAGTGGCTGCTATAGAGTTCTTAACAAGGACCCTAGCAACAAAATCCTTCCCCAAGTAAGGAAAAAAATCAAAAACTCCTCTCTTGATTCTACTATTAAGAATAGATTAATACCTAATAATGCCATTATCCCTAGAATTTATGGAGTGCCAAAAATCCATAAAACTGGAGTTCCATTAAGACCTATACTAAACACTATAGGATCACCCACGTACTGGTTAGTGATATACCTTGCCAGCAAACTCAGACCTTTATCTGGTAACACCCCCTCTTACATCAAAGATTCTGCTTCCTTCATAGAATGGATTAAAAACCTAGAAATTAGTGACAATGACCTAATGGTTAGCTTTGACGTAGTGTCTCTCTACACTATGATTCCAGTGGATGAAGCCATAGAAGTATTGAAGAAAATCATAGACCTTGAAACTGTGGAACTAATAGGCATTTGCCTTAAATCTTCATACTTCAGTTTCAAAGGAAAAATCTATGAGCAAACACATGGTGTTGCAATGGGCTCTTCGTTATCACCATTGACTGCCAACTTATACATGGAACACTTTGAGCAAATGGCCCTTAGGTATTTCCTCTTTACCCCTGAAGAATGGAAATGATATGTAGATGACATTTTCGCTAAAAGGAGCCATGGTTTAGATAAACTTAATGAATTTTTATCTCATATAAAAAGCCTTTCTACACACAAAATTCACTACTGAAATTGAAAAAGACAACCAACTCCCCTTCTTAGACGTCCTCCTTACCAAGAAAAATGGCAAACTAAGCCACCAAGTCTTTAGGAAATAGACACACACCGAAAAATATCTACATTCAAACTCCCACCACCATCCGAAACAAAAAGTAGGTGTCATCAAAACCCTAGCCACCAGAGCTTCCAGAATCTCTGACCCTGAACATCTAGAAGAAGAACTTAACCATCTCCATAAGGTCTTCATAAACAATGGCTATCAGAAACACATTATCCAAAAAATAATTAAAGAATCCACAACCAATAACCAAAAAAGAAAAACTCTTGAAAACCCTAGAATCTCCTTACCCTACATTAAAGGAACCACAGATAAAATTGCCAAAATTCTCGCCAAACATAACATCATGGTTTCCTTTACGCCCCCTAATAGACCCAAAAAATCACAAAGGAGTATACTCGACTCCCTTCTCATGCGGAAAATTTTATATAGGTGAAACAGGGAGATCCTTTTGCATAAGATTAAAAGAACACATTAATGATATTACAAAAAACATGTCAGAAAAATCAGGTCTGGCAGAGCACGCATGTTCTTCCTCACACTATATCTGTATAGAACAAGCGAATTTAATTCACAAGGAAGAGCATTATTTAAAAAGAAGGGTGAAAGAGGCAATTGAAATTAAAAAATCCTCCAACAACATGAATAGGGATGACAGACTAAAATTAAGTAGCACCTGGAAACCCTTATTAAATAAAATAAAAAAGCAGTAAATTAAATCTAATAAAAGAATAAATAAATAAATCTATCTAACTCTCCTTTTAATAAAATTTTAATAAGTCCAGAAAATTCAATCAATTCAATTCAATCAAACTAATACATAACAAGAAACTTATTTATATAACATAGAAATAAATACTAATACTAATAATAATAAATAAAAAATAAATAAATAAATAAAATAAAATAAATAAATAAAAAAAATGAATTTATAAAATATAATAATAATAATAATAATAATAAAATAAGTAAATAAATTAAATTAATAAAATAAATATAAACCAAATAATACTTTCAAATATAATCAATCATAATTAAAACATGTCACTTAAAATAATAATAATAATAATAATAATAATAATAATATTAAATAAACATATAAATAAAATTATGATTAATTAAATAATTATAATTATAATTATATATATGAATCAATTAGGCCAACATAACAAAAAAGAGATTTCAAATAATTTTTAGAATAACTATTAATAGCTCCATAATTTCTCGCTCTCTCTTCTCAAAATACAAATCTCATTGTCCTGATGATGGACTCACCAAGCTAGTCCGAAACGTTGGTTTCATAAATTGTTCATAGGTTTTTCCACAAGCATAAAATTCTACCAACATGTATGTCTCTCTTTAACACCATTTAATGTAGATTCCTAGTGTTGGGAAACATATCCATTATTTCAAATATTTTTTGGAGGGGAAATCTCCCTCCTTTCAAGGAGAATTCTTCCTAATAATTTTGTATAGATACCAATTCGATTTTTCCTCTAAGGGGATGTATTTCTTAGTCTTTTTTTTGAGAAAACTTGTATTTTTGCAACTCCACTTTCATTTCTAGCAGGGATGTACTTAGATTGATTCAATTAATGAAGTTTGGTGCCATTTTTAGCTTCTTAATCTTGGTCTCCTTCATAGGAATATGAGTATCCTTGGGCTTTTCCATCTCAGGAGCCTTAGAGCCCTTTTGTATAATTTGTTTTTCTTCTTTTCACTTCATATTTACATGCATCTCTTATTATCGTTTTTCCGATTTCTACATTTAGTATTGATGATTCTTTTGCTGTCGGATTGGGTTAAATGATTGAAGTAAGTTATTTTATAAGTTATTTACAGATTAAAAATCTGATGCATTAGTAGAACAACTTTGAAAAGTCATCTTCGTCATTGATCTCTTAGATTGGTTTACTAGTTCACAGATCTACAATTTCTGGAAGTCCCTTGTGGCAAAATAGTAGTAATTTTTTGATATTTTCTTAGAACATGTTAATGAGATTCATTTGAGTTGATTCCACTTGGATTAGGTTATAAAAAAATTCAATTTAATAACAAAATTTACCCCAATGCATTTTCACTTGATTCGGTTAGGAATTTGATAGCTTAACTATCTCAACCTCGTTAAAAAATGAAACGAGGAATATGAAGATAGTTATTTTACTGTGTCAACCTCATTAAAAAATGAAATAGCTCCCATGAGCATAGTTCCTTGTCTTGTGTCAAGCTCGTTAAAAAATTAAACAAGGAACATGAGGAGAGTTCTTTTACTATGTCAACCTCATAAAAAAATGAAACAGATCCATGAGGATAGTTCCTTGTCTTGTGTCAACCTCGGTAAAAATGAAACCAAGGATATGAGGATAGTTCCTGGTCTTGTGTCAACATCATTAAAAAATGAAACAAGGAATATGAACAAAGTTCCTTGTCTTGTTTCAAGCTCATTAAAAAATGAAGCAAGGTCCCAAGTTCCAAGTTGAGTCGTTGATTAGATCTCTTAAAATCCCAGTCGAGTCTTTCACTTTATCTCGTAAAAGAACCTTCATTCCATCCACCTGATAGCCACCAGTAGTCTACTTAAGTGAATGTAATGAAGCTTGGGGGGCATGCACCTAGTGGTAAAGTTAAGTTTCCCTAAAGGTTATGTGAAGGGAATCAACCCATTCACCTTTGTCCCTATCTGGATGAAGCCAGGAAAGTGTTGGATAACTATCCTGCTTCACTGTAGCGACTTCCATCTGGTTACAGGAGACTCTCCCTTTCATCATACTGGGGGCATGTAAACCAATTTCAAGCATAGTTTTTCCTCGTTTCAAGCTTGTGTAAAAATGAACCAGTTTCAAGCAAAGTTTTTCCTCGTTTCAAGCTTGTGTCAAAATGAACCCATCTCCATTTTAACCCTCGTGATTTCCATTTTATCAACCTCTTTCTTCAGATGAGCCTTGGTTTTTTTCATCCCATCACCACCATCCCTTTGGCCGATCATACACTTTCACTTGGTTGTTTTACCCTTTTTCAGGAATAGTTGCAATGAGTGTTCTTATTAGCCAACCTCTTCACATAAATCAACATGTTTTGAGAAGTTCCAACATCACCAAAACTAGTTGCTATCCTAAACACCACTCGTTCCTCAAAATGGAGTCCTCTTTAGCTCTTTTAAGACTCTTGAAATATGAAAAGATTGTCAAGAGCTTGTCCTTTTCAGCTCATTAATGGATTGGAAATGACATCTACTTAGTATAAGTTTAACCCTTTTCTAGAATGAGATATATTATTTACGAAAAAGGAATACGTTGACTGAACATGGTCAATAGGTTCTCTCTCGTATTGTTCTATGCTTTTTCGAGCTTGAGAGACAAATTTATGAAAAAGAACTTATGGAGTTTTCTTTTTGTCTTTTTTCAAACTCTCTAAACATGAAAAGGACCAAGCTATCTTTGTCGTTAAACTCGTTAAAACATCAAATAGTGACAAACTTGTCCATCTAGACAAGATCGAGTTTCACCTTCATTAGACTCATTAAAACATCACATAGCGATGGATTCACCCAAAGGGTGGAATTATACAACAAGCATGTGTTATCCTCCTCAAGCTTGATAAAAAATAAAGAGGTACTAGTCAACAATGACTGGGGAAAATGGGAAAAAGAGGAAAACTACTTTATGGTAGTAGGTTTCTCTTGAACATGACACTTTCACTCCATTACCGTGACTATTTAGGTTGGGTTATCAGCTTGATGGTTATCATACCGTTGGTCTATCATACCATCCATCACTTTGTTTTGGATCAATGCTACCAATTCATTTTAGTGTTGCTGACATGTTCAAGAGAAGTCATCTAGTCAAAATTCATCCTTTGCAATGCCATAAACCTTCATTTTCATGACCGCCATTCCTGAACCTTTTTTCATCAGTCAAATTCCCTCTCTAAAATCACTACACTCGTTTCATCTCATTGATGTGGGATACATCAAAGCCCTCCTGCGATGAGTTGCTTATTGTCAACATCAGCTAATTATCTAAGAAGTTGACTTAGAAACACCCTTCCAGTACCTTGATGCTTGCACGCATCAATGGCGGGTTTTTTTTCTTTCGGAAATAGGTTGGCATCACTGGCCTTCGAATGAAAGACTTTGTGTGGTGCTCAACATCAAATCATCCATTCACACCATGCAGAATGTACTGCAGTACCTTGAGGATCATTATCATTATTAGTGATTTCTCTTGCATCTGTTAACATCTTACGTCATTGGCTGGTAATCAAACGGTGTCTTCCCATGTTCGACTTCAGATCACATATTCACATGGTTAGACTCATACTTGAGCAAATGATTGAATGAGATAGAAGACCCCAGATATAGTTTCATCCATCTAGGCTGCGATTTCGGGAGTAATACATCATATGTACAATGGCTTTACATTGATGGTCATTCTGATCATGGGTCTATATTTGTAGATGATTGTCTATGTCTTGTAATGAAAGTTTATAAGATGAGCATGGGTATGCCTTCCCTCAACAATTCATGAAAAAATCAGAAGTCATGATATATGTATTGTAATTGATGTAGGCCACCTTCCACTTCGAAAGCTCCTCATCACATCGTAAAGCATTTGATTCGACATTGGCATTTTTCTGACTTCATGCTTTAGGGGGTAGCTATTACAGATCCATTTGGGCACATCACTCCCATCATCCAGATCAGTGTTTTAGGGCTCATAAAACCCTAATTTCAGTTGCTACATTCCCTAAACAAGTCACCCTTTTGAATGCCTCCTTCCCAGATAATTTCATGACATGAAGACATCCTGAAATGACCTCTAGAGGGACTAGCACAGAGAGGCCCATGTAAGGGTGCACTACAGAGCAGTTGAGTCCATGCCAGGGTGCTCTTCAAATAACTTGGGACTCCTTTCACCTGCCTTGGGTGAGTTTGAGCAAAATTCACATAGGGTTTCAGGAATATTCTTATCTTTTGGAGTCATCTAGAAGGTTCCCTCACTTATCAATTCGTATGAGCTCGAAAATGGAGGAGGAATGAGTTAAGATGCATCCTATCCTCTCATCCCTTCCTCCATGGAACTAATTCTAAGTATGGAAGGCCATTCAATACCACCATTTATGACAAAACCTCCTTCATCTTCTTATAAATTGAGCACTCATCTAAGTGTTCAAGGGCTGGACTTTGATGAATTGTAAGGAGATAACGTTAGTTTGAGAATTGAGACTATTGTAAGTGTCGTTATCCTACAAGAATGTCATACTTATGACGTGATGTGAATGGAACAAAGCTGGAGGAGTGACTTCGAATTAGACTTGATGGTTGTAATTCCTTCTTCTATTCAATAAAGTATTTGAACCTTTTTCCCATATGCTTATCTTGTTATATGATGCTTATATGTGCGAATGTATCTGATTCCATTTACTTGTATTCAATAGATCTTTTTCTTTGTCTTTTGTTGATGTTTACAGGTACTTCTCAAGCGTGTTAAGTACAAGAAGGAGCGATAGGATCAATACAAAGGAGACAAGAGGAAAGCGAGACTACAAGTAGGTCTTCTCATCTTATTTGTCTTATCTATTGTTTATAAGAAAAGGCTAAAGTGCTTTAAATTGTTGTTCTAGATATGACTACTTATCTAGGGAATTAGTATTTATCCATAGATACCAAATTCTCCAAAACAGCATGGGAACCAATATCAGTATGGACAATCATCCCAATCTTGGCAACAAGGATGGAGAGGGCCAAACCATTCACATCATTCCTATCCTACACCTATGCAATCATACCCTCCTACATATGCACCTTACCCAATGCCACAATCATCATTCCCTCAGTTGAGTCAACTTATGCCACCATTACCTTTACCTCCACCATTTCGACCCTCTCAGCTATTTGCTCAAACTTTACCCAACCCCAATAATAAAGTAGTACAAATGATCCTTTCTATGAACCCACTTTCTTCCAAATATTAGACTATGAAAATTAGAGTCAATGATCTCCAATTGAGATCAAGGAAGGTAGTAACCTCAGAAAATTGAAGGGGTCATATGATAAAAGAAATTGACAGGTATGAAATCACACTTCAAAGAACATGAACACAGTATCACTTAAATAGATTAATTTGCTAAATCAAGTCATCCAAATTTAACGATCAGTCCTTGGTCTTAGATTTGAATTTACCCGAAGAGACTCAAGTCCGACGGTGGGAAGAAGTGATGGCGAGGGTTTACGCGAGGGTTTTTGCGGCCGAGCTTTGCGATGGCGCTGGCTCAGGCAACAACGGAGGATGCGGAAGGGCCAATCTCAGTCCCGGAAATAGGAATGGAGGAGCTATAAAATTTTTTACAAGACAGAACTCAGATCTGATTTTGTGTGCCGCAGATCAAGCAATGCTATGGTCCAAGCTGCCGCCGTCGAGCTCTGTTCAGGCACCGTTTCCCTTGATCCGGGGATTGGATCATAGCTCCAGCCCAAGACACTTCCCTACAGTTCGATTGTCAGATCGACCTCTGCTATGGTCTGATCTAGAAGTCTTTTTTCGGGGAGATTGCGATCTTGGCGCAGCGGATAGAGCAGACTATGGGATCGATGCCACTGCCCTGGAAATGGATTTCCGAATCCAAAATCGAGCCAACAATTGGACGGATCTGCGCAATAGGAGGCCAGATCTGGGAATACAGTTTGAACCCAGACGGCAGAATGAAGACATCAACCCTAGATCGAGTAGAGTTTCTGCAGATCTAGTTATGCATAAGGGAAAATGAACCAAAACGGAGCCAAATCTGAAACTACGCCATCAGCCAGGGCAAGTAACTAATTCTTGTTTTTAGATTCTGATTAAACCCCCTCAAGGGAAAACTTGTTTAGTTTGGGTTCATGCAGGGGCCTCCTCCATGCATCTGAAACAACAAATAAGGGCAGAAATGGGATTCCCAGTTCTGGCCCAGCATCTTGTCAGTGGAAGGCGGTCCCTTCAGAACTGTAGATTATTGGAAAGTTACAAGATTGGGCCTGGATCAATCATTACCTTAAATCTCAGATTAAGAGGGGGGGCTCTGCCTCAGGGTCAGACAAGCTCCTCAGGGGGAGGCAAAGGGAAAAAAGCTGTAGACCAACAACATCCAAATGGATCTTACAAAAACATCTTACAAGGCAGCAGGAATGCAGGGGTTGCTCCAGATCAAGGTGGTCACATGCCCAAGCCATACATTGTGGATCAGTCAGAGCAAATCCCAACTTTAAACTTAGATTCTTCAAGACTTGATGATTTCATCAAGTCCTATGAAACGCAAGCTCTTATTTTCCATTTCAACAGCTTTTGGCCCAAACCTATGGATCTTTTCCATTGGATCTTCACCAGCTGGACCATGGAATGTGACATTCATTTATGCTCAAAGGGTTTCTTCATAGTAAGATTTACATCCAAGGAAGTCAGAGACAAAGTCATCAGTGCCGGGCCATGGTTTTGGGGAACGTCGGGGCTGTTTGTGACCCCATGGTTCCCTGATTTCGACCCAAATAAAATGACTGTAACTAAAATGCCAGTCTGGGTTAGACTACACAATCTCCCCTAACACTTTTGGGCTGGAGGGCATTGGGAACAGCATAGGGAAATACATCAAAACAGATCTGGAAAGGATCGATGAAAGGATCTACACCTACGCACGTATCTATGTGGAAGTAGATTTAAGAAAAGGGCTGCCGGAAAATATAAGTTTGATTTACAAACAACAGAACTGGTTGCAGGTATTAGATTATGAAAACACCGCTTTCAGATGTAGGATCTGTAGGCAGACAAGACACTTACAAAGCTCATGTCCAGAAGCCAAGAATAAAAAGAAGCAGCAAGGGAAGTAGAGAAAAGGATGGCACTTTTCTCCCCCAGATTCAGAGGACGAAGAATCAGAAGCAGCTGAGGAAGAACTCCCAGCAGAGAAAACTGAGGTAGCCCAAGAAATGGAGAATCAGAAAGGAATTTCATCAGACAACAAGGTAGTGGAGACACGCATGGATCCTAGCACAGGAGGCAACAAACGGCACCACCACTCAGACACTTCAGATTCAGACAAAGAACCTGGTCCACAGAATACAGAGACACAGTTAGTTATTGCTTCGATCAAACCCTCTCATGGAGAGTGGCGTATGGTCGAAAAGAAAAAGGGGAGAAAAACTTGACGCGTGAGTCATATTCACTGCCGGTTTTCAGTTTTTCTGCCCCTCTCTTTCCTTTTCCTTTCTTCTCTTTTCTTATTCTTTGTGCACGTTAGTTCACAAACGTTGCATGGGGTGCGAAAGCACTCGGGCCCTTGTGGCAGCTTACAACATGCTTCAGTGCATCTGCTAGCGTAACTTTTCATTATTTTTTTAATAAAAAGTTACCATTTTTTTCCTTGGAAAAAAAACCTCAGAAAATTGAAAGCAGCCTGTGGTAATTATCAATGAGAAAGGAGAGGAGGAAACTCTTGACCATTCTAAAAAACATGACACCATTCAGCCTATCCCTATACATTTTGATCCCTTTCCATCTTCTTCCAACCAACCTCCTTACCCAGAGAGGTTAGTTGTGGAGAAGAAAGACCCCATTCTTGAGTCTAGCCTGGCTTTTGAGCTTAGGAACCTTTTCATAAGGGTATCTTTGCTCCAAGTTACTAAAGAGATCTCCATCTATAAAAAATAATTAGGGAAATGTTTCTAAAGAACCCAGGAAGGAGAAGAATGGAACCTCAAACTATTCAATTTGTTGGTAGAGCAGTGAGTTAATGACGGGGTGTATGCAGATGGAAAAATATACCAACCCCGGAAACCCTATTGTCTATATTCAGATAGGTGATGTCCTTGTCTCCAATGTACTTATAGACCTAGGGGAAGCCATTAATGTTATGACCAAGAAAACCATGGATCAACTTAGATTGGTCCATATTCGTCCTACTCTCACTATGCTTGAACTAACGGATAGATCTAAAATCAAACCGGAAGGGGTATTGGATAATGTGGTCATTTCCCTAGACTCTTGGGAATATCCCACAGATTTCATTGTGCTTCAGCCAAAGAATCCTGTGGGAGGGCATCCCTTGATCTTGGGATGACCATGGCTTGCTACAACTGATGTTTATATTGGATGTTGTTCTGGTGATATGTATATTTCCCATGGAGATTCCAGGAAAAATGTCACCATATATCCACCCGCTAGATCCATTCCAGAGCTCCTAGACACTTTCTGATTAGAATATGGCAGTGATGAGGAGACTCAACCTCTTTCCTTGATACATTAGAATGTCGAGTCCTCGTAGGAGGGTGATATTCAAGACTTCTTGAACAATTTAGGCACCATGACTAATTTTGAGTCATTGATTCAGATTTTTAGTCTAGATTTCCAGGAAAGATATGACTCTCTACCTCCACCTCCACCATCTCTAGTGACACCTTTGTGTACTCTTGAGCCTGATACTAATCTTGTTGAGATTAGTCCAAGTAAATCCTTTTATATCAGTTCAGACTTGGATCCTTCTCAACCAGAGCATCTTGTGAATTTGTTGTGAAACCATCTCAATGCCTTTGCATGGGGTTATGAAGATATGAAAGTCATCCCTCCTAAAACTTGTACACACCGTATCTATGTTCAGGATGGAGCCCAACCTATTCGACAACCCCAAAGGTGAATGAACCTAGCTCTAAGAGACGTTGTAAAGGAAAAATTTCAAAAACTCTTAGATGCTGATTTTATCTATCCCATTTCTGACAGCCAGTGGGTCTCACCATTAGTATTAATATCGAAGAAAGATGGGAGATGCCACATTTGTATTGACTAGAGATAATTAAATAATGCCACTCTCAAAGATTACTTCCCGCTTCCTTTCATCGATTAGGTACTCGATACCCTTGCTGGTAAGAAGTACTTCTCTTTTCTAGAAGACTTTAGCGGATATAACCAGATACAGATAACACCCGAGGATCAAGACAAAATCACTTTTACATGTCCATGGGGTACATTTTCTTACCGAGTGCTTCCCTTTGGGCTATGTAATGTGTTAGATAATTATATATTACAGAGAAATGGAACACATAAAATATTGCATAAATATAAACACAGAAAACACATAAAACAAGAGAGACACAGATATACGTGGTTCACTCAATTTGGGCTATGTCCACGGAGAAACAACCAGTCCTTCTTTTTATATTATCCAGCAAACTGAAGAGATGCAACCTACATTATATCTACTGTAATTCGCTCTTCGCTCTCAATCTCCTCTCTCTTCCTCACTCAGAATATAGATCTACATAAATGCAATACAATTCCCTCATATATAGCAAGGGGTTGCCTTCTAGGGTAGAAAACCCTAAATTAAACATAAATTCTATTGTTAGATGTCCACCTAATGAATGACCTAGATTGACTACAAAGTTACAATATTTTACAAGGCTATTTTACATCTATTCTTAGCTTTGGGGTGCTGCCCCCGATCCCCCCGCCAAGGGGGGCTCCCACAGGTTGCAGCCGCCCCCCCCAGACCCCCTCTATGGCGAATATTTTACGGGTGGCGTTTCCGCCCCATTATGAGCTGGGGTCCAATGCGGTGATTCCTTTGAATACAAAATATAATCAGGCTCCACACCCAACAATCTCCCACTTGGAGGCTGATTATAGTAGCTCCACCGCTGCTTCATTTGATGGACAATGACTCCACTTTGGACCTGGTTGTTTCTCATCTTCTTCATCATACTTGAAGACCAATTGAAACTGAGCAAAATCTCAGTTTTTCCTTGGTTACAACTTTTCTTAACATATCTGTAGGATTCTGGCTAGTGTGTATCTTTTCCTTCTTTAATTTTCCATCTTCCAACGTTGACCATATGAAATGGTACTTGAGCTATATATGTTTATTCTTGGAATGAAATGTGGAGTTCTTTGCAAGATGTATGGCACTCTGGCTATCACTATATAACTTTCCCAACTCCCGCTTCTTACCCAATTCATCCAGAAACCTTTGTAACCAAATCATTTCTTTACTAGCCTTTGTAGCAGTTGTTAGTGTCAGCCTTTGAAGCCTTCCACCAGTGATCAAATATGCTCTTACAAGGTGGTCTTAGGGTGTCAAAGTCAAATTTTGTCATTTTAGTGAGTCTTCAAGTAAAATTTGATCACCAGGTCTTAGGTCTAGGATTTGTTTTCCAAAGTTTTCCAAGTGTTGATCCATGTCACCATTTGGCTGAGTGTACCATCATTCAAAAAGTTGGCATCATCATTTCAGGTTACAATGGGTCATTTTACACCTTCTTCGTGCTTCAGTTGTACTTGGGTAAGGCCCATTTCCCTCTTCTAGGGTTTTGAAGGTAATTTTTCTTAGATGGCCAAATGATCAACACAACTTGTTTCCTGATGTTTATACACCTTCCCCTATCCCTAATATACCTTCTTAAACAATTCCCATCACTGATATCCCTCAAATTCATCATTTTCCCACAAACCCTAGCTTATTGCTACAATTTGACAATTTGTTAGGCTAGGCCTATGTTTTTCCCTTTTGGACCACTTCCCCTCACTCAATATTTGAAATTCCAATTTCCCCTACTTCCTAACATCCCTTCCTACTTCCAAAATTTTTCTCAACAATTTAGAAGCCCCTCATCCCTTTCATTTCCCTTCCTTTCTACAAATCCCCTGTTCCACATATCTAGATAGGTTTTCTTCAAACTATGTTTCTAAGCAAGAAAAGATGCATTTGAAAAAAAATGAGAGAGGATTTTGTCCATAATTTACCCAAGAATAAAAACCTCTTTCAGTTTTTACACAGGTTTCATGGTTTGGGAGAAATGTCAAAAATATCGTTGCCTCAGGAGAGTTGCTGCACCTCTGGAGTGACCTTGGTAAAATCCAATTTTCTCCTAGATGGAACACCCAAATAACTTTATTGATGAGTCAAATGACCATTATACACACATATATTTCCCGTGAGCTATCATGAGCACAATTTGGAGTTGAGGAAGACCTTCAAAATTTGATTGCAACAACACTTTGCATTCAGGCAGTCTGATTTTGCACATTTTGACCAGTCTTAGGAGATTTGAATTTTGATAGGGAAAATGAGCTCCAAATTGAAAAATTCAAGATGTTTTGGAAAGTAGACTTGACAAGATTTCTAACAAGCTAACACATGACCAATTTTGACACCAGGAAGGCCTCCAAAACTGGTTTGCAAAATGGCGCTGCGCATTGGGAGCTCGGTGCTGCGCATTAGAGGGGTGTCACACATCAGGTAGTTTTCTTCTGTGTTAATTTACATTGGCATTGTGCATCAGAGAGGCGCTATGCATTAGTGAGTATCCATTGCACATTAACCAGTAACACTTCAAAACCCTCAAACTTCACCTCTAAGCACCATCATTGCTACATTTCTCTTCCAATCAAGTAAGTAACCTCACTTTTGATCTCACATAGGGTTTTTATACTGTAATTGTGGTTTTAGCATATTAAAAATCAAAACCCTAGTTGTCTCCTACCAAATTTCTCACCATTTCTAGCTCTTGTCACTTGTCCTCATTTTCCTCATTATCATTCGCCCTAAATCTAACCCTTGATCCCATTTTCCCTAACCTATTTTCCCTAAGAAACTAATCCCTTTATGAAACCCTAAGCTCATACATCAAAACCCTAGGTCCTCTATCCATCCCTCTCACTCCCATACCTCACCTCATCACTATTTTTCCTTTCACAAATCTCTTAATACTCATCTTTTTTCCCCCATCTATTATCCACCATTCACTATATCATCACCACATCATCCCATAGAGACAAACATGGAGAGGGACAGTGACTATGATTTTGAGGAGGACACCCTAAGTGATAGCTCTAGGGAAAGGATTTTGTAGCAACTTGACAAAGAAAAAGGAAAGGTTATTGAGGAGGAGCTTGGCGATGATGTTGAGAGGGATTTTCAGCTTGAGGAGCATGATTCTGATGTGCCACCTCATCATACTCAGGTAATAAACCAAGATATCCCTTCTTTGATCAAAGAATGATTTTGAAAGAACAGGAGGCTTACATTAACATGCTAGAGGACAAGATAGCTTGAGGAAGATACATTATCGATTACCTAGAGCAGGAGAACAAACAGTTAGAGGGTAAACAAAGCCAAATGGAGTTAGAGATGCTATAAATTCAATGGCAAAGAAACAAAGAGCATCCAGTTCCCTTGACTCCTATTGAACAAGAAGTGGAGCATGATAGAGAGGCATGGCTTGAAAGGGTAAATATCCACGTTGAGGGTCTTCTAAAGAAAGAAAATAGAGACAATAAGATGCTAAGGCATATGGCCCACCATTATTTGACTTGGAATAGGATATGCAACATAAGGATCAAGCACTTTGAGGCAAGGTTAAGGAGGGCCTTAAAAGGAAAAAAGAAGGATGAAAAGCTCAAAATTTTAGCTGATGTGACGTTAGCCCAACAAAGTAATCCATGATGCAGCTTTGAGCCAAAATTGGGCAAATTTTGGGACAATTTTGTCATTTTCCAAGTTTTGAATTAGAAACACAGAAAATTTCGGCTGGTGGCGTTGCGAATTGAATTGGTGCATCCTCTTGACAAATGGCTTGTAGATTTGGATTCAAAATCAAAAAATAAGTAAACCCAGAAAGTTTAATCAATTTTGGAGAATATCTTGGCCACCAAAAGGGCAAAAAAAACTCAAAAAATGCCCTCTCTGCCACGTTTTGGACCCAAAGGAAGTAGTCTTGGGAGAATTGATTTTTTAAGGGGAAAATCAACTCCAAATACGAAAATTCAAAGTGCTCAAGAAACTAGATAGGTAGAGATTTCCAACGAGCTATCTTGGGCCTAATTTGGATGAGTGGAAGACCTCCAAAAGCTTCCCTAAAGTGGCACTGCGCATCAGGCAATTTTTTTGTCAATTTTGCCTAGTTTCTTCAACAATTGAGTTCTTCTTCTTTTCTTGGTAAATTTTGCATGGTAAATGATGTAACATGATGTAAATTTTTATGTAAAACACTTGATGGGGTAGATACATTAAATCAAAGGTGATTTTAAACTGAATGTATAAGTTTCCTTAGTTTTTGAGGCAAGCTGTTCCACTACCTATTTTCTCGTTCCTAGTTTAGATGTTGTTGAAACATTTCCTTGACTCATGGATTCGACCCCTGATGGATATCTCAGATGGTTTTTATGTCTATATGATGTCTTTTCTCAGTCATTTGTAAAGGTTGGACTCTTTTGGAAGTGGTGCACTCATTGTATACTTCTATCAGTAGTTTGGCAAGGAATAAAACTAGGTTTCTCAGCTATTTTTGTGAGATTCTTGTGATAATGAGTTTGTGTATTGTTTCTTCTTTTGTAATGAGTTATTATTATGTGTTATATGTCTCCAAATCTCTCTTTTTTCTTCTATACTAAATTAATCAAGATAAATAGACAAAATACACTAATAATAGTGCTTTGTCTTGGGAATGCATTCGGTTTTTTATGTTTTCAGTAGTTTGAAGAGGATTCATGGTCTCCACATGCCCTCCTCAGCCCCTTAGTAGTCTTAAACTAATCATATCACTCGATTACTAGTGCATAAACACTTACCTATCCCGCCCCGCAGAACATGTCTTCATCCCTGATTTGATTTCCTGGACCTAAGCTGCCTGCTCCATTTGATCTAGCAATCAAACCTTCAAAATGAACTCAAAAACCCTAGAGCTACTATACCTAGCCTAAAATCTATATTCAATTCATTCATCTCCATTGATATTGAAAAGGAAAGATCCCTCTCCTAACCTGGTAGGGCTAGCTACCAGGTTAAGCGTGGTTTGTGGTTATCCTAAGATTGCCTCCCTTCAGCCTGAGGTCGATCTAGGCTCTAACATAGTGGCAACCATACTGGGGAACATAGTTTTAAGTTCCTCAAAAAAATGTATCAAGTTCAGATCTGATTGTTCATGGTGGACAGTGATCAGACATAGGAAGGCTGAAATCATTCACCTGGCGACTCCACATTAGTTTCACGATCAGATCCAAGGACTCCACTGGAGGATGAACCTGACCAACAGAAACATGAAAGGACAATATGGAAATATTAGGTATTCAAGTTGAAATTTCATCCAAGAAATTTTGTTCTTCGTTATAAATTATTTCTTCTCTTTTCCCAAGAATGTCAAGAAGGCTTTACAAAGTATATTGTATTCGAGGAAAGATCCTAGATCTGCATTTGATTCTTTCCCTTTGAAGATTGTGGATACAAAATATGTGCATGCCTTTGATCTTGATCAATACCCTTCTTCTAAATTTTATGATGATCATCTTCAAACTGATGAGCCTTAAGAGACAAAGACTGATTCTACACCTTCTGTACATATTCCTACACCTTTTAAAATTCCAAATAGATACAAGCCTTTGATTTTACCTCCTATATCCCATGCTTTCCCTAAAAATCATTACCTATATCTACCAAGATTTGATGGCGAATGTGACAACATCACTGCTGAGAGACATGTACTAAATTTTGAGTCTTTTCTTGACCTTTTTGAAGTTGATGAAGAGTATGTCAGTATTAGGCTTTTTGCTCTTTCTTTGCAAGGCATAGTCAAGAGTTGGTTCAAAACCCTGCCTGATGCGAGCATTTCAGATTTCCAGCAGTTTGTCAAAGTTTTCCTCAACAAGTGGGTGGTCAGACAAAACCCTTTCTTGATTCTAGAAGAATATAACCAGCTGAAAAGATAGCCATGGGAGATAGTACAACAATTTTCTGCTAGATTTAACCAAGTTTATTGTTCGATGCCTATTAATATAAGACCTCCTCCTGGATCCACTCTCTTACACTACCTAGAAGCCTTTGATTCGGAAATGGAGTTTCAACTGAGAGAAAGGAAGCTTGCAACACTTGAGGAGATGCAAAACAATGCAGTAGATGTAGAGGCTAATTTGCTGATTAGAAGGGCAAAGTTGAAGGAAGAAAAGATGAAGAACATAGATCCAAAGGAATCAACATATTTAGAGCTAAAGCTCGACATTTTAGTAAGTGCAGTGGAAGAGATGATGCAAAAGATCACCACAAGGAATGAGTATAATGTTCAAGACCATGGCTCGCTGATTGAAGAGGAACAAGTTGATGATCCAAAACATTTTCTTTATTATCCCAGTTTTCATAGACCTGATAATGATTGTTTTATAGATCATCTTGGAGAAGAGAGATCTGTTAATATGACATGTATGCTTGATGATGTGTTTTATATTGATGATTTGCCTCAGTTTGATCAGTATGATGATTATGTCCTCCAAACAGAAGCTAGTTTTGTAGATAATTCAGCAGCTGGTTTATGGAAGGAGGAAGTCCACTTTAAGCAGATCGAATACAGTGATCAGTTGATGCATATCAGCTATGGAAGTGAGGAGGAAAGTGCAGAAATTTTTGAAGTAAGTGAAGGATATTTGCCTTTTTGTTTTGCTTTGTTTCAGATCACTGGAGACAACTTTCATTCAATCAGAAATCAACTATCAATAAGTTTTGATTTGGACCATCTAGAGGGCAATGAGATACTTGTTCAAGACTTCTCATAGCTAGATTTGTAGCCACTGAATGCCATTGATTGTCAAGTTGCAGATGAAGACTTGGAAGCTGGAACATATGATCAAATGATGCAAGATGATTCTGTACCATTCTGTTTCGAATCATTTCAGTTTTTGAAGGGAAATTTGCATAGTATATCTTCAATAAAGGATGAGCAGTCTATAGAAAATCATGCCATCTCATTGGAACCAATCAAAAATGGGTTGCAACAGTCTTTTCAAGTTTTTTCACGATCCAATAGCTGATGTGTTGGATGATGTCTATAGTCAAAGTCCTTCTCCACTAGCTAACTGTGAGATTGAAACAAGTATTGATACAAAATTGATCTAACAGCCGATTTCTTTGTCATTTTCAGTAGGAGTCTCATCACAAAGCTTAGACGAAAGTTTGCATTCATGGTATGAGGAGGAAAAAGGTAATCCATTGGATGAGTTAAGTCCGAGTATACATGAATTTCAAGATCCTTATGCAGTACTTTTGGAGTCGGACAGAGCATCCATATTATTCAATTTGGGAAAATTTGGATCTATTTACAAGTTTTCATGGGAGTTGCCTTCAGTAGTTCTCTCTTGTTATTCATAAGAAAGTGCTTGTAGAGAATTCAAACAACAGCTAGAATGCTTACTTGGTTGCATTGGTTTTTTCATTTCACATGATCAAGTGATGAATGGAACATTTAGAGTAGGTTTTATTGAATAAGATCCATTTTGAGCATATTTTCTAGTTTTTCAATTGTTTTTTAGTATTGAGTTAGTTTCAAGTCAGTTTGTGTCTTTGATTCGTCAGTTTTCAGTCATCCATTTTAGTTTGTGTTTTTGACTCCATGCCCAATGGATAAGGCTACTTGGTCTACAGTGTTCTTGGCACCTCCAAGGAGCTGCAATCCCAATGGAGCCAATGTTAGTGTCAGCCTTTTAAGCCTTCCACCAATGATCAAACATGCTCTTACAAAGTGGTCTTAGGGTGTCAAAGTCAAATTTTGTCATTTCAGTGAGTCTTCAAGTAAATTTGATCACCAAGTCTTAGGTCTGGGATTTGTTTTCCAAAGTTTTCCAAGTGTCGATCCATGTCACCATTTGGCTAAGTTTACCATCATTCAAAAAGTTTTCATCATCGTTTCAGGTTCCAATGGGTCATTTTATACCTTCTTCATGCTTTAGTTGTACTTGGGTAAGGCCCATTTCCCTCTTCTAGGGTTTTGAAGGTAATTTTTCTTGGATGGCCAAATGATCAACAAAACTTGTGTCCTGATTTTTATACACCTTCCACTATCCCTAATATACCTTCTTAAACAATTCCCATCAATGATATCCCTCAAATTCATCATTTTCCCACAAACCCTAGCTTATTGCTACAATTTGACAATTTGTTAGGCTAGGCCTATGTTTTGCCCTTTTGGACCCCTTCCCCTCACTTAATCTTTGAAATTCCACTTTCCCCTGCTTCCTAACATCCCTCCCTACTTGCCCACTGGGCTTTGGATTGACGGTGAATGAGTGCGTTGTTAAGGCACTCCTTGCGATAGGTCACCTGTTCAAATCCCCCGTGGGTACTTAGGTTAGTCTTAACTTGGAAAAAAAAAACATCCCTCCCTACTTCCAAAAATTTTCTCAAGAATTTGGAATCCCCTCATCCCCTTCATTTCCCTTCATTCTTACAGATCCCCTGTTCGACATATCGAGATAGGTTTTCTTCAAACTATGTTTCTGAGCAAGAAAAGATGAATTTGAAAAAAGTGAGAGACATTTTTGTCCATAATTGACCCAAGAAGAAAAACCTCTTTCAATTTTTACACAGGTTTCATGGTTTGGGAGAAATGTCAAAAATATCATTGCCTCAAGAGAGTTGTTGCACCTCTCGAGTGAACTTGGTAAAATCCATTGTTTTCCTATATGGAACACCCAAATGACTTGTTTGATGAGTCAAATGATAATTAGAAACAAAGAGCTTTCCAATGAGCTATCATGCGCTCAATTTGGAGTTTAGGAAGACCTTCAAAAGTTGATTGCAACAACACTCTGCATTCAAGCAGTCTCATTCTGCACATTTTGACTAGTCTTGGGAGTTTTGACTTTGGACAGGGAAAATGAGCTCCAAATTGAAAAGATAAAGATTCTGTGGGAAGTAGACTTACCAAGCTTTCCAACTAGCTATCCCATGCCCAATGTGGACACCGGGAAAGCCTCCAAAACGAGTTTGAAAAATGGCACTGCGCATTTGGAGCTCGGCGTTGTGCATCAGAGGGGCGCTGCATATCAAGTAGTTTTCTCCTATTTTAATTTACACTGGCACTGTGCATCAGAGAGGCACTACGCATTGGTGACTAGGAACTGTGCATTGGCTAGTAACACTTCAAAACCCTCAAACTTCACCTCTAATAACCATCATTGCTGAATTTCTCTTCCAATCAAGTAAATAACCTCACTTTTGATCTCACATATGGTTTTTTATGCTATAATTGTGGTTTTAGCATATTAAAACTCAAAACCCTAGTTGTCTCCTACCAAATTTCTCACCATTTCTAGCTTTTGTCACTTGTCTTCATTTTCCCATTATCATTTTCCCTAAATCTACCCCTTGATCCCATTTTCCCTAACCTATTTTCCCTTTCGCTATTTTCCCTATGAAACTAATCCCTTTATGAAACCCTAGGCTCATACATCAAAACCCTAGGTCCTCTATCCATCCCTCTCACTCCCCTACCTCAACTCATCACTATTGTTCCTTTCACAAATCTCTTCATACTCATCTTTTTCCCCCATCTGTTATCCACCATTCACCATATCTTCACCACATCATCCCATAGAGACAAACATGGAGAGGGACAATGATTATGATTTTGAGGACACCCTAAGTGACAACTCTAGGGAAAGGATCTTGCAGTAGCTTGACAAAGGAAAAGGAAAGGTTACAGAGGAGGAGCTTGGTGATGATGTTAAGAGGGATTTTCAGCTTGAGGACCATGATTTTGATGTGCCACCTCATCATACCTAGGTAATAAACCAAGATAGCCCTTATTTGATCAAAGAATGCTTTTGAAAGAACAGGAGGCTTACATTAACATGCTAGAGGACAAGATAGTTCGAGGAAGACATATTATCAATTAGCTAGAGTAGGAAAATAAATAGTTAGAGGGTAAACAAAGCCAAATGGAGTTAGAGATGCTAAAAATTCAACGGCAAAGCAACAAAGAGCATCCAGTTCCCTTGACTCCTATTGAACAAGAAGTGGAGCATGATAGAGAGGTATGGCTTGAAAGGGTAAATATCCACCTTGAGGGCCTTCTAAGGAAAGTAAATAGAGACAATAAGATGCTAAGGCATATGGCCCACCATTATTTGACCCAGAATAGGATATGCAACATAAGGATCAAGCACCTTAAGGCAAGATTAAGGAGGGCCTTAAAAGGCAAAAAGAAGGATGAAAAGCTCAACATTTTGGCTAATTTGTCTTTCACCCAACAAAGTAACCCGATGCAGCTTTGAGCCAAAATTGGGAAAATTTTGAGACAATTTTGTCATTTTCCAATTTTTGAATTAGAAACACAGAAAATTTCTGCTGATGCGCAGTGCCACTGGTGCTGCGCATTGAATTGGTGCATCCTCTTGAAAAATGGCTTGTATATTTGGATTTAGCATCAAAAACTAAGTAAACCCAGAAGGTTTCATCAATTTTGGAGAGGATCTTGGCCACCAAAAGGGCAAAAAACACTCAAAAATGCCCTCTCTGCCACTTTTTGGACCCATAGGAAGTAGTCTTGGGAGAATTTCTTTTTTAAGGGGAAAATCAACTTCAA
Source organism: Pinus taeda (assembly GCA_000404065.3). Taxonomy (NCBI): domain Eukaryota; kingdom Viridiplantae; phylum Streptophyta; class Pinopsida; order Pinales; family Pinaceae; genus Pinus; species Pinus taeda. The sequence continues at coordinate 58,183 of APFE031507415.1, forward strand.
ATAAGAATATTCAAAGTGTTCCAGAAACTAGATAGGTAGAGCTTTCCAACGAGCTATCTTGGGCCTAATTTGGATGAGTGGAAGACCTCAAAAAGCTTCCCTAAAGTGGCACTATGCATTAGGCTCAGGGTGTTGCGCATCAAGCAAATTTTTGTTAATTTTGCCTAAAAGTCAAATTTCGCCTAGTTTCTTTAGCAGTTGAGTTCTTCTTCCTTTCTTGGTAAATTTTGCATGGTAAATGATGTAACATGATGTAAATGTTGATGTAAAACACTTGATGGGGTAGATACATCAAAGAAAAGGTGATTTTAAATTGAATGTATAAGTTTCCTTAGTTTTAGAGGCAAGCTGTTCCACTACCTATTTTCTTGTTCCTAGTTTAGATGTTGTTGAAACAGTTCCTTGACTCATGGATTCGACCCCTGATGGATAGCTCAGATGGTTTTGAGGTTTATATGATGTCTTTTCTCAGTCATTTGTAAAGGTTGGACTTTTTTGGAAGAGGTGCACTCACTGTATACTTCTATCAGCAGTTTGGCAAGGAATAAAACCAGGTTTCTCAGCTATTTTTGTGGGAATTCTTGTGATAATGAGTTTATGTATTGTTTCTGCTTCTGTAATGAGTTATTCTTATGTTTTATATGTCTCCAAATCTCTATTTTTCCTCTAGACTAAATGAATCAAGATAAATAGACAAAATACACTAATAACAGTGCTTTGTCTTGGGAATGCATTTGGTTTTTTATGTTTTCAGCAGTTTGAAGAGGATTCATGGTCTCCACATGCCCTCCTCAGCCCCTTAGCAGTCTTAAACTAATCATCTCACTCGATTACTAGTGCATAAACACTTATCTATCTTGCCCACGTAGAACATGTTTGCATCCCTGATTTGACTTCCCAAACCTAAGCTGCCTACTCCATTTGATCCAGCAACCAAACCTTCAAAATGAACTTAAAAACCCTAGAGCTACTATACCTAGTCTAAAATCTGTTAGGATATTCTGACACATAGGAAATAGTTAAGTTCAACTTGGTCTAGTATAGAGTTAGGTAAAGTGTGTTTCTTTACCATTGTACATTTTGTAACTTACAATCCGACGGTTCACGATGTATGTAGTGATCCGACGGTTCATTCTCTCCTCGGTATTACCGACACTTGATCTGTGGCTTGACACCCGATTGGTCCATGAATTATATTTAAAGCGCATGGAGGGTCATTTGTAGGTTAACCGTGCATGAGAGAGCTTATGTAAATTTTCATTCTTTTATTAATAAATTGCCTGTAGTAGCCACGTTGGCGCAGGCCGTGGACTGTTTCCCTCTCTGAGGGTTTTAACCACGTCAAAATACTGGTGTATTGATCTGTGATCTGTTGGTGAGCGGTGTCCTTTTGGTGTTCTGTCTAGGAAATTAACCCTGTAACATTCCTACCATGGTATCAAAGAAGCTAATTTGAGGGCCGCGTCCGTTGGTGATCAAATATGAAAGCCGGTAGAAACTGCATGCGGCTGTCGTTTCCCTAGATCTACATTTTCTGACTACTTTCGGGCCGAGAGGACTGCTCTGTTGTGTTTGGAGCATCTGTTCCAGTGAGGAACCCCTTTCGTTTCACGCGGAAAGGTTTCCGGTAGCCCTATCTGCGTCATTTTTAAGATCTGGAGGTATACAGTGTTTATTTGCAGTTTAGTGTTATTTTCTCTCTGCTTATTTCGGTTTTGGTTTATTTAGCTTTTTTCTTAAACAAATTTATACCTTTCATTTCTGCGTATGCTCTTTTCCCTGCACCTTAGTGTGATCTCGGAAAATCAGAAACATTGAGAAAAATATTTAGTTTTTCTCGGCTAAAGCAAATTAAAAAAAAAAAAAATATTTAGTTTTTTGGGTAAAGCTAACTTTGAGCCGTAAGGTTCGTTTTTCTTTGCATATTCGTGTTGGGTTTTGTGTTTTGTGTTTTGTAGGGAAAAAGAGCTTTCTCAAGGCAAGCACGCAAACCAAGCCCCCCCCCCCCCTCTCTCTCTCTCTCTCTCTCAAATTTTTTGTATAGATCAATTGGTCCAAAGCTATTTTAAGAGAGTAGAGGTCTTGGGTTCAAATCTCCATTTTGTGGGGGCGTTTTTTTTCATTCCCGCACATTCGCGCACTTTGCCGGCAACTTCAACAAAATTTTTCAAAAAAGCCATAACTTCTTCATCCGGAAGCCTTTTCAGAGCCGTTTTTTTTAAAACAGCCTAATTTTTCGAGATCTATCCATTGGAACACTTACTTTCAGCATCTTCAGCTTCAGTTTAAAAAAAAATTGAAAGTCCATGCCAAGTCATTCTTGACAGCATTAACTACTTCCAATGGGTATCCTACATGGAAGATTTACTTAGAAGTAAAGGTCTCTACAGAATAGCCACGGGCCAAGAGAAGAAACCAAAAGATGAAGACAAGGTTGCAAAATGGGAAATAGACAAGATCAAGCACGTGGTTTGATAGGGATGTCTATTTCTCCTGATCTTAGATTTCATATTGCAGATCTTGATACTCCTGATGCAGCATTAAAACAAATCACTAAAGTTTTTGGGATTAAAATGAAATTAGAGCCCATCAACTTGAAAATGAGTTGCTTACATTGGATCCTAATAATTTTTCTTGCATTGAAGATTTCTTGTGCAAATTCAAGACCCTTAGATATCTCTTGGAAGGTGTTAAGGTTAAGAAAACAGATAGTAACCTTATTTATTCCATCCTTACTAAGTTGGGTCCAGCCTACTCTGTATTTGTTTCCACCTTCCATTCTACAAGGGAAGCTTTCATTTGTCAAGGAACAGACTACAAGGCCCCTTCCTTTGACTCTTTTTGTGATTCTTTAATAAGAGAACAGGAAAAACTCTTACATCTTGGTCTTCTTCATCTTGGAAACTCTTCCAAGAAAGCGTTAGCCGCCCAGCAGCAACCAAATTTAAAGAATCCTAAGAAGTCATTTCCTAAAAAGAATGGTCCTAAACCAAACAAGGGTCCTAAGCAAACTCATTCTCAAAATGAAAGATCATTTCAGCAAAATGATAAGACCAATAAAAACAAATGGAAGAAGACTGATAGACATTGTAACTTTTGTAATCGAGATGGCCACTTAGAATCTAATGCTTTAAGAAGATGGAAGCCTTGGAAGCCGCAATGAAGAAACATAACATCCATGTGGAGCATTCTTCTACTTCAACTTCAACTTCATCTTCAAGAATGGAACTTTCTGCATGTCATTGTCAATCATCTCAGTCTGGTTATGCATTAAATGTATCTTCTTCTTCTCATTCTCATGAGTGGCTCATTGATTCTGGAGCCTCTTATCACATGGCCAAAAACAAAGCCATGTTTTCTTCTTTACATGATTGTAACACCAAAAATATATATGTTGGTGATGATAGATCTCTTCATGTTGTAGGGACTGGAACTATTCATCTAGACAATGGTCAGTTTAATGATGTATTATGTGTTCCAACCTTATCCAGCAACCTTCTATCTGTATATCAGATAACTCATTCAGGTGAAGGTAAAATTGTTGAATTTTCACCTCATGATGTTGTAATCAAGGATCTAAGAGATCCTAAACAGATTCTAGCTACTGGTATTGCTGATGATTCCACAAGGTTGTATAAGTTTCACAATTTTGGGTCATCAAATCTTCCCTCAGTATTTGTTGCTCATAATGATGAAGTGAGCAAACTTTGGCATGAGCGATTTGGTCACTTAAACTATCGCTCCCTTCAGCATCTATGTAAAGAGAATATGGTGACAGGTCTTCCTATGGTATCTTGAGAGATGGTGTTTGTTCCGGATGTGTACTCGGAAAACATCATCGGGACAGTTTTGAAAAACGTGCCTCTTGGCACGCCTCAGCCCCTTTACAGCTTGTGCACAGTGATTTGTGTGGTCCACTTCCTGTTGCTTCATCTCTGGCTGCAAGTATTTCTTAACTTTCATTGATGATTTCTCCAGACGCACTTGGGTATACTTCTTAAAACTCAAGAGCGAAGTATTTAACACATTTTTGGCCTTCAAAGCCTTTGTTGAAAAACAATCTGGACATCAAATTCTTAAGCTAAGAACTGATAATGGTGGAGAATATGTTAAAAACACATTCATCAACTTTTGCACCGAAAATGGAATTCAAATGCAACATACTGTTCCATACACTCCACAACAAAATGGTGTAGCTGAAAGGAAAAATCGCACCTTAAAGGAAATGGCTAATTGTATGCTGCAATCTAAAGGACTCAGTCTTAGTTTTTGGGCCGAAGCAATTAATTGTGCAAATTATATAATAAATCGCACTCCTACTAAGGTTCTAAAGAATATCACTCCAGAAGAAGCTTGGAGTTCCATTAAACCAGATGTAAGTCACTTTCGTATTTTTGGAAGTGAAGCATGGGCCCATATTCCAGATGAAAAGCATAAAGCTTTAGAACCTAAGAGTGAGAAATGTACTTTTGTTGGATATTCTGAAGATGTAAAAGGTTATAGACTTATTCCATTTAAGTCCAAAAATGTTATCATTAGAAGAGATGTAAAATTTGATGAAAATAAATCGGCCTGCGAGCCTAGTCGGCGGATGTGCCACCTCTTCCTATCTCTTCTACTTTTGAAAACATTTCTTCTTCAGATGATGAAAGTGAGGATGACAATCCTCCCCCACCTTCTCAGGATCCTCAACTTCCAAGATGGGTCCGTGCTACTCGGGATGCAGCAGGTGATCTTGCCGGTGATCCTACAGATCAGCGACGTACACGTTCTCAGTTTGAAAGAGGCTCTTCTTTACTGGCTCAAGCTCCAGTAAATCATGATCCTGACACTTTGCAGAAGCTTCAGGCCATCCACATTGGGAAGCAGCTATGAATGAAGAATATCATTCATTGTTGGCAAATGATACATGGGATCTTGTTCCTCTACCAAAGGGACGCAAACTTGTTAGATGTAAATGGGTTTACAGAACCAAGTATGGACCAGATGGGAAAGTTGATAAACATAAAGCTCGTCTTGTTGCTAAGGGCTTTTCACAGGTTGAAGGCATTGACTACACTGAAACCTTTTCCCCTGTTGCCAAAATGAACTCTATCCGCCTTGTTCTTTCCCTTGCTGCCTCTTTAAATGGGAAGTCCATCAGATGGATGTTAAATCTGCCTTCTTGCATGGGGACTTGCATGAAGAAATCTATATGGAACAACCCATTGGCTTCATCCAAATAGACTCCAGCCTTGTATGTCGACTTAAGAAATCTCTTTATGGTCTCAAGCAAGCTCCTCGGGCTTGGTATGCCAAAATGGATAGCTTTCTTTTAGAATCTGGCTTTTCTAGGTGTTATTCTGACAATACTGTCTACTCCAAGAAAGTGGGCAATCTCTTATCATCCTTGTTCTTTATGTTGATGATCTTATTCTTACTGGTAGTGATCCCAACCTTATAAACCATGTGAAGTCCAGCCTTAAAAAGAAATTTGAAATGACAGACTTAGGACACTTACACTATTTTCTCGGTCTTCAAGTCTTGCAATCCAAGGAGGGTATTTCTCTTTCCCAGTCCAAGTATGCTTGTGATATTCTTCGTCATTTTCACATGGAAGATTGTAAGCCAGCTCCTTCTCCCTTTCAGTCTGGAGTCAAACTTTCAGTCTCTTGTACTTCTCCTGAAGTTGATGCTACCTTATACCGTCAACTTGTAGGAAAACTCTTGTATTTAACCCATACTCGTCCTGACCTTTCCTTTGTTGTTGGCCTTGTTGCTCGTTTTATGCAAAACCCCCGTGAAAGTCATTGGAAAGCAGCTAAAAGAATACTTCGTTATGTTCGAGGTACAGTACAGTTTGGGATTCATTACAGTTCCAAAGCAGCTCCTCTATTAGTTGGTTTCACTGATTCTGATTGGGCTGGTGACCCTGATGATCGGAAGTCTACTGCCGGTTATGTCTTCACTCTTGGTTCAGGACCTATTACATGGGCTTGTAAGAAACAGGCTGCCATTTCTCTTTCGTCAGCAGAAGCAGAGTATCGTGGTGCCGTGGAAGCTAGTAAGGAAGCCTTGTGGCTTCGTCAGATCCTATCAGAATTTGGCTTTGAGCAGCAGCATCCGACTACACTTTGGTGTGATAATCAAAGTGCCATTCAGCTTTGCAAAGATCCAGTTCAGCATCAGCGCAGCAAACAAATTGAACTACACATGCACTTCATCAGAAAGCTCATTCATGACCATGTTCTTGAAGTGCAATATTGTTCAACAGATGATCAGGTTGCAGACATCTTCACAAAGCTCTCACAGAGGCGAAGTTCACTAAACTTCGATATATGCTTGGAGTTCAGGAAGTTGTCACTAAGGGGGGATAGGCTCTAGTGCCTCCTTCCTTCTCCTATTGTGTCATAATTGTAAATCCTTCAATCCTATCCCAAGTTGTTCTTAAGGGGGGATGTTAGGATATTCCGACACATAGGAAATAGTTAAGTTCAACTTGGTCTAGTATAGAGTTAGGTATAGAGTTAGGTAAAGTGTGTTTCTTACCGTTGTACATTTTGTAACTTACAATCCGACGGTCACGATATGTAGTGATCCGACAGTTCATTCTCTCCTCGGTATTACCGACACTTGATCCGTGGCTTGACATCCGATTGGTCCATGAATTCTATTTAAAGC
>APFE031507428.1:6572-21580 GCA_000404065.3 Pinus taeda
TATTGGAGGTTGCCCCCTCGAAGAGGCAAGTGAACATTGCTTTCTGAATAATAAAATACTTGTTGTTATTTCTCATTGTCTATGTTCTGGGTATATTTATTCGCATATTTGGTTTTTTGGTATCATCTTGTAGGTTAAGAGCATAACATAATGCTTTTACCCTGGGTGGGGATTATGTATAGTCCAGGCACAAGGAGGTCAAAATGTCATGAAAAGAGTTCGACTGTAGCTTAAAACAGGGAAAAAAGTAGCATGAAAAGTGTATGAGCAGAGACAAAAATAGGGTACAACATCTCCCCCACACTTGAGGTGATGCATGTCCTCATGCATCTTAGACCAAAAAGTGATTGAATCACCCAAGTGTTTGGTCAAAGGCCAGTTTCCTTTACCAAGACTTCAAGTCCTGTTTTCACTGGCACTGAACATTTAGTGAACTACCTAGTCAATTTTTTAGCATTGATCCTTTTTGCAGGATGAGTCTTGGCTTCTTTCCATGTCAAAATTTGCCTATTCTTTCTCTTCAAAGCATCATCTTGAGGGAAGAGTCTCAAGTTACTATCGTGCAGCTGATCATTCACTCCTCTGACATAGTGAAACAATACCTTAAATTTATGAGCCTAATATTTGAGTTTACCAATCCTTTTCTGGAGTCTGATCAACTTAATTCTTAGGTTCTCTTATTCTTCAAAAACAGGTGTCCTTGTTGGAGTTGTGGATTTTTGGGAAGGACTTCCTCCAGGCATCTGACTTGCACTATATTTAGGTGAAGAGAATTGTTGATTAGTTGAAGGTTGAGTGGAAGTATGTAAATCCTGAGCAATATCATCGGGAATTTGGGACTGCAATGGAGGTGAAGGACACTGAGAGAGAGGTAATTGGGATTAGCAACGAACTCTATGGATGAGGTTACAAACACTTGTTGAGGACTAGCAGCTTGAAATGCAGATGAGGTGTGAGGAGGTTTATTCATGCTTCGAGTTCTTCTTCTACCTTGTATAGGAGTTTCTATAGTAGGATATGGAGTTTTGTGAGTAGGAAACAAGGTTCTCCTAACCTTGTTCTTGGGATGGTGACTTCGTTGACCTATTGAGGGAATTTCAGCTGGCTCAGTTAGGGTCTCCATTTCACTCTTCTCCTTTTTCTTCCTTTCTAATTGTATCTTTGAAGGTTCATGTTGCCTTGCTAGAAGAGGGATCAAAAATTTTAAGATTCTTGGGAGGAGGTGACACAGAATGGGTAAGAGAAGTGAGGGAAGTAGGGGTGCTCTATGAGGTAGGTGCAGGGGTTTCCCTCCTGGACTTCAAGGTTTTTCCCACAGGCCTCTATCTCCACTTGACCTGTGTCTCTTCTCCTAGAAATTTTTCTATGAGAAAGTCTTCCGAAGACTTATTTCTCTTACTTAGGTCAACCACAATCAAAATTTTAATCAAACTATGATGATAGAGGGAAGTCTCTAGTTTCTTACCCTCAGATTTCACTCCCCTAGCCATCTTGTGGAGGCTTAATTTCAAGAAATGCGGAATATTTATGGAGCAGTCCTTTGTAAAATTCATCAAGATCCTGATATGGTATAGAAAAATGATTTTATACCTTCCTTCACAAGTTAAGAAATGTTGGATCATAGTTAACAAGGGATGCAACTAATCCTAAATGCAGGTATGCAAGACTCCTTTGGCCCAGCTTAGTGATTGATAAGCCAGTTTTAGAAACATTGCACCATTGGGAATGTGTAATTGGCCACCCTTGAAGAAATTCTCCCCACTTGAAGGTTGCCTTGTTGCTTCGCTAAGAGACTGCTCTGTAATCTTGAGTTGCAAGTTTCCAACTTTGTCTCTCTTTCCATCAAACGTTTGGGCATAGGTCAAAGCAACTGCATCATTATACCCCTAAAATTTTTGGAGAAAAACTTTCCATCCCTTCTCTTCAATCAGCGCCTTACAAGGGTGATATTCAAGGGTCCGCGAGAACTGGCCAAATGTTGGCTCGTGCTTATCTACTCCCATGGTGAAATTCTGAGTGCTCCTGTAGAATGCGTTGGCTCAGAAAAGTGATCAACTGAACCAATGAACCGACTCTCTTACAGCAATTGTCACTCTGCTATTAACAGCCAATCGAGTTACCAGACACTTCTGTTGTGAGAACGATTTGTATGGAGTGACTGTGAATAAATTAAAATGGTGCAGCAATTAAGAATTGAGAAGGGACATGCATTCCACAATTGCGGCATAAGCAATTAAAAATAAGGGAATGGAACATGTATTTCATAATGGAGTTATGGGCATCAAGAACGATAATGTGTTGGCTGCCTTCTAGAGTGATAAGTGTCAATCGATCATCATTACGCATCATACCTGTGATCAAACGTCTGCAAAGGACCCCTAATTTGGAATAGACTCGACATCGATCTCCACCAGAGATTGATCGTCTGAACGGAACCAATCATACTAACACCTGTGTGTATCTGAAGAATAGTACTCTGCGTCCAGCCACCGATCGATGCATGTCATGCCCATCAACAGAAATCATGCTCAAATTATGATTATACGTGCAGAAAGGGTATGGATCATAATCATGAGGAGGCCAAAATGAAAGGTGGTTTAATCAAATCCAGGAATATGTTAGGAAGCGGATGTGAAAATAGGAATACAGCCCGTATTTTTAGGAAATCGGTAAAATACAACTACATTTGGTGAGCATTAGAACTATCCAAGACAAAATTCGGTAAGTTAAGTGCAATACCTGTGTCACTATAATGATCTTGGGTACAGAAGATAGTGTGAACGCCTTCTAGATCCATTGGTTGAACATGTTTCCTCATCATGCAGAGAGCAACATTTTTTTTTTAGTGAACTAAGAGATCCAATCATCTGAGAAGACTTCTTGGTGCTTTAGCGGCATAGTTTACATATCTTTGAGAGACTAATATGTTTTTAGGAAGCTGAGGATGTTGTTGTCAGGATTAGCACTTTGAACATTCATATTATTACAAATATTACATAATCTTGAAACAAACTGATTCTCAGGAAAACTATAGCCCAGCATTAGGTACTTGAGAACAAAACTAGTTGAACATAGGATATAGAACATAGATTTGTAATTCTTTTGACAAATTGGCATCAAATCTACTGTGGGATAGCACTAGAACCCTGTTTATCATCTCATGGTTTTTTACCAAGCCTTAGATGACAACTGCCTAGCACATTTCTTATTTAGGGAGCTGGAAATGTCTAGAAAGAGAGCTCCAAGGGGTCTTCTTTTTCGTAATTATTCCCTTGGGCCCGAAAAAGAATAATTCAATGCCTAAAGGATCCCTTAACTACCACTACTTTATTGTTTTAGCGAGCCTGAAGTAGTTTGTGCTCCAGGCATTCATGTTTAGAGAGTCTAAATTGTCCAAGTAGACTCCAGGGGGTTTCCTTTCCATAGACATTTCCTTGATCCCAAAAAAGAACAATTCTATACTCAAGGAATCCTTAGAATAATACTGGTCCATATCATTTTGCAAGCCTCGATCAGTCAATGCTCGGGAGCTTCATGTTTAGAGAGTTTGAAGGCCTCCAAAGAAGACTCCACAGGTTCCTTTTCCATAAGTAATCCACCAAGCCTAGATAAAGGAATAAACTTGCTCCTAGTGAATTCCTCCTTTATTCTACATGGGTTGTGGGGAGAACCACCTATAGATATGAAAAATAACATTCCACTGGTTTATATATATATATATATATATATATATATGTATGTATGTATGTATGTATAAGTAAATATAAAGAAATTAATCAACTAAACTAGCAAGGAGCTGGTCATTTGCATGAATCAGCTCCAACCCTAGATCCTTTCGTACTTCCTGCAAAAATTGATCATGTGAAAGTGGTTTGTGATAAACTTCAATCCGATGACCATTTACTACAAAAGAATTCTTATCATCATTGATAGTACAAATACGAACTAAACCGTTATCAAAAACTTCAGTTACTTCATATGGTCCTAACCATTTGGTAGAGAATTTAACTTTAAAATGCTTAAACTTATTTTCATATAACAAGGCCCAGTCACCTAGGTGAAATACTTTCTTCTTGATAAATTTGTCGTGTCATTGAGCTCTTTGGTTCTACACCAACGCAGTTCTGTGGTAGGCATCTTGTTAGATTTTGTCAGGTTCATTCAATTGCATCAGCCTCTACTCTTGAGCCTCATTTAGATTCATGCCTAACTAGGTAGTAGTATTGAATGTTTATACTAGGAATTCAATGGGCAAGAGCACTTGTTTACCATAGACTAACTCATAAGGTGTGTGTCCAGTCACATTTCTCCAAGTGATCTGGTAGGCCCATAGTGCCTCTAGTAGCTTATCTTCCCAATCCATATGATGCAGTTAAATGGTTTTTCTGAGGATGGATTCCAAAACTTTGTTTGTGGTATCCATTTTCCCGTTAGCCTGGGCATAGTAAGGAGTCAATTTGCGATGCTTAATTTGATACTGCTCTGTGAGTTCCTTGACCAACTTTGATGTAAATTGTGTACCCTGTTCTGTGATGATTTCACGAGGCACAGAAAATCTCGTAAAGATGTCCTCAAACAAAAATTCTAATACTGCCTTTTCAGTGGAAGCATACAATGCTTTAGCCTCCACCCACTTGGTGACGTAGTCAGTGCACACCAAGATTTTTTTTCTTCGACATCGGGGAGATGGGCCCTACGAAGTCCAATGCCCACTTCTCAAAGGGTTTAATGGAAATTTGTGGTTGAAGAGGCATTTCATTGGAGGCAACAGGTCTCCCCATCCGTTAGCAAGGGTCACAACTCAAAACAAACTTCTTAGCGTCTTTAAAAAGTGTAGGCCAATAATATCCAGTATGGAGAACTTTGTATGCAGTCCTTTTATCGGCAAAATGGCCACCACAAGGATCATTGTGATTGGCTCTTGGAACATCATACATTTCATCTTCCCGCACACACTACCTCATAATCAAGTTTTCCCCGGTATAAAATAGATCTCCTTCAATCCAAGAGAAATTTTCACTATGCTACACTAAATTATGCTTCTCTCGGGCCGACATGTTTTGAGGTAGTTTTCCTGATAACAGATAATTGGCGACATCAGTGAATCAAGGAGTAATAGTGGAAATGGAAAATAATGCTTCGTCTAGAAATTCATCAGGCGTTGGTGTTGGCATACTTCCCTGTGCAATGTTTAAACAAGATAAGAAATCAGCTGCCAATTTATCCCTTCTAGGCCTATCAATTACAGTTATATTGAATTCTTGTAAAAGCAACAACCATCTCGTTATCCTATTGTTAGTAATAGGTTTATTCATTAAAAAATATAACAACAGAATGGTCGTTATGGACAAATGTCTCATAACCGGTAATATAATGCCTAAACTTTCCTATAGCATGCATAGCTGCCAACAACTTTTTTCAGTAACTGTATAATTTAATTAAGTGGGAGAGATATTTTTCTGACAAAATAAATGGCATAGGGAAAGTTATCCTCCCTCTGTCCCAACACTGCTCCTAGTTCAGTATCTGAAGCATCTGTACAAATATGAAAGGGTAAGGACCAATTTGGCCCTCTCAGTACTGGAGCCGTGGAAAGCTTTTCCTTTAGTACCTGAAAATCCTGTTGACACTCAACATTCCATACAAAGTCGGCATCTTTAGTTAACAATTTAAATAATGGTGTTGCAATTCTAGCGAAATTCTCAATAAATCATCGATAATATCCTGTGTACCCTAAAAAACTTCTTACCTCTTTTTGCGAGCTAGGAATAGGGATACATGAGATTACCTTGATTTTTGTTGGGTCAACTTGAATTCCTTCAAATGACACATGATGGCCTAGAACATTTCCCTTAGTTTGCATTGTTGAAATGTGGCAACAAGAATATTCCAATTTAACTTGTCCTTGAACTAAATTGTGAATTAAAATCTAATTTAGTCTTAACAACTACTTGGAAATAATTAATTAAGTTATTTTAACTTAATTAGTTAGAGAAATTCAAGTTAGAAGTATTTCTGAAGTCATGCAAGATTTATCCCTTAAATTAAGGAGATAAGATTGAGTTATATTTGAGTTGTAATTAGTTAACTCAGTTTACTGAGTTAAGTCCAGTTAAATTAGTTCCAAACTGTTTGAGGAACTAATGGTGAGTTAACAGTCAATTGATGCATGCATGCACTCAACCAGTGTACTCCAGTGAACTGAAGATTCCCTCATCAGAAACTCATGCATGTCTATACTGAGAAAGACCCAGTTGAGATTAAAGACAAGGACAATGTACTATCAGTCACATGTGTTTTCTTATAAAGAAAACTCATGCATTCAGTCAAGGTATCATTCCTTGAGCATTGCGGAGTTCTGACAGTGTGTGAGATCAGGTGATCATCCACTGGGTAGAAGAGGTTTTCCACTTGGTTGAAGGACAATCATCCCAGAGGAACAGTGCAAGGAAATAGGAGCTTGGAGGGTAGAGAGGAAGGCTGGAGAGTAGCCAAGATTGCATGTGAGCATCTGTGAGGATTGTACTGAGAGCTGGCTAGCTGTGAGAGCTAAGGTTTTGTATGATTCCTATGTATTTCCACCTTGTATGATAATACAGATAGTGGGGTTTTTAGCTGAGGCTTTCCCCAAAGTATTTTCATGTGTATTGTGCATTGATTCTTCTTCTTCTAGTTATATTATTCAGCTCGATCTTTAAGCTACCGTAAATTGATAGTAGAAGTAGGTTATAGTATTCTACTTTGATTTATATTGCATTATCAGGTTAACCTACATCAGATTTTCCACATGCATCATCTTACATTTATCGCTTCTAAGGGCTAGATCAACTTCTTGACAATGAATCAATACTTTCTCTAGATTTTCCAAAGCCTGTGAAAAGTCATTGTCATAAACTGTGAAGTTATCCATATAGACCTCCGCACAGTCATGGATCAGATCAGAGAAAATGGCAAGTACAACTCTCTGAAAAGTGGCGGGGGCATTACAAAGACCAAAGGGTAGGACTCTATATGCATAAGTACCCCAAGGACATGTAAAGGTAGTCTTCTCCTATTCTTCTTCGGCTATTTGTATTTGATTGTAACCATTGTACCCATCTAGAAAATAAAAATATTTATTACCTGAAAGTGTGTCGAGGACTTGATCAATGAAGGGCAGTGGAAAATAGTCGCACAATGCGGCCTTGTTTAATTCTCTATAGTCAATGCATATCCGCCACTTTTCATTCTTCTTTAGAACCACTACCAGAGGTGACACCCACTTACTATCAGAAATGGGGTAAATGAAATCTGCAGCCACAAGTTTCTGAAGCTCATATTTGACAATGTCTTTTAATGTTGGGTTCATACGCCTTTGTGGTTGTCGAACAGGTCTCATTTCTTCATTTATATAGATATGGTGGATGCATGTGTCTGGATGTATGCCCCTCATGTCCAAGTAATCCCAGGCGAAAGCTCCAATTTGTTCGTGAATCATACTCATCAATTGTTGCCTTTGTTCTGCAGCCAATCCTGTATCGATATGTAAGATTTTTCCTTCAAAAATTTCTATAGGTTCTGTGGTTAGTTCATGCCTTTCCTCCATTGCTGCAAAAGAGGTGAAGACAGCTAGATGGAAGGTTTCTTGAAAGTCATCACTAAACACATGCTGATAACTATTAAAAGAGATGGGATAATCAATACAAGAGCTATCAGCTAAGAACTGTTGCAAAACATGTTCATCGGAATGCTCCTGGAGACCTCTAGATTGATCTAATGACAATAGAGGAAACATACAGTCTTCGTCTCCATATGGGTTTTCAAGCCACAATGGTACTTCAACAACTATCTGAGCAGGTGGAAAAATAGACAAATTTTGATTGTTGGGACCATTGGAAATAATCATTTCTCCATTTATGCATCCTATGACGGCACCAACAGTTGCTAGCCACGGTCATCCCAGAACCACAGGGTGTCTAGGCCTAGATCTTTTCGGAGAAATGTCTACAACATTTATGGGATTTATCCAAGAGGCATTGTGACCACTATGTACTCTAGGGATCCCATTGGTTTGACGATGATTTGTCTGCCATTTCTAAAAGGATAGGGGTGGATTTAAGTCTAGGTAGGTGTAATGATGTCATTGTTTCATAGGTCATTGCATGTATTGTTGCCCCTAGATCCACGAGGGTATTTGGCAGAAGTACTCTGTTTATCTCAATGTTGACAATGGGATTCCCAGGGTCAATATATTTTGCAAGCAAATCAGAAATAATAGTGGACATTTGGCTTATCATTTTGACATTCTGGTTCTTATGCCCCTTCCTCCCCAGAGAACTTTGACAATTTTGGTGTAAATGGTAATGTCTCTAATTTCTTGTAAAAGTGGGATTTTAATGCAGACATTTCTTAGTTCATTTTCCAAATCATGTTCAAGCAGGATCTCCTCTTTTTTTACAATCAGTTTTTTCGGGTATGGTGGTTCATTTGATTCTTCTTTCTGTGGTTGTTTTTTTTTCATTTTGAAAATGATTTTCGGATGATGTGGAGGGCGCCTCTTCTTAGATAACAATAGTTTATTTTCCTTTCTTCACTGTGTTTCCTAATCGTAATTGGATTTCATTCATAGGAATGGAAGTGATCATGTATGTAGGAACAAGCTAGATATCAATGTTTTGCACAGGTTGAGGTAGCCTATTATGACTTGGGTTAGGTACGGGTTGCGCAGGCAACAGTGTAGGTTAGGGTGGGTTCAAGGTAGCAGGTGCCTGTGAAGATGATGGGTTAGCAGGTGCAGGTAACAACTGATGCAAAGGAGGTGGTGGCAGCACGGGTTGTTTATACATGTTGGGGTTATACCCTTTCTGATAGGATTGCATGGTCAGATTATATGAGGTACTTGGCATATTTGGGTAAGGCGCATAGAATTGGGTCTAGGTTTGATAGGTGTTGGTATAGGGGTTTGTCCTCCAATTCTGGCTCGAGGCAGTGTTTTGTGGTTGCAGAGCAGCCCAAGGTGGGTAATATGTTGGGAAGTTCCAAGGCTGAGTCTAGCCAGAACCTTGGAAATTTGGTTCGGGAAACACATTCTGACTCTAACCTCTCCAGATGGGTCTTTTGGTGGCTCGAGATTGGTCAATAGCTTTGGTGTTCCCTTTGTAGATAGCCTGTAGGCCGGGAAGTGACGGACACTTCTCGGTCGGGTGTTTAGAGTGCATATTCCACAAATCTCAATGGCGTTTAAAGGACATTCCCTATCTGTATGTTTGTGCCTATACTTGGAACAAAAGACTGCCATGGATGCTTTTTCAGCCTCTTATTTTTGTTTGATTTTCATATTGTCTAGCTAGTCACTGATTGTGTTGAGTATATCAATTTTAAATTTTTCTAATAGTTTTCCCAACTCGACTCTCATAATATAATTAGCCAAAATTTCTTTAGCACATAGCCTCTAGAATTATATCTAAGTTCGCGAAGCTTTTCACCTACATTAGCTTGGATCCTAGAATAGGTACGATAGAACTCGATTACTTCAGCAAATGGCTTCTTATAGATGTCCCCGCTGCTAAGGAGGTTTAATGTTTCAATGCAATCATCCCTCAACCCTTTTAGGAACACAGTTCTGATAATCTTTTCATCTAAGTTTGACCCACGAGATTTGTGAAAATTGTATAGGAATTGTTCAAGATAATCCTCCAGGTTTTCATCTTCTATTTGTTGCATCCTAAGGATATCATTGATGTCCCTACTCTTACAAAAATCTTGATACTTTTTAAGGAAAATTGGTTTCACGCCTGTTACATGAAAATTTGGGCACATCAACCCCAACTTCCAGATCCGTATTATTAGGGTTCATCAACCCCTAATTTAGTTGTTTTCATTCCCTAATGAAGTTAACCTACATCATGCTTGCCTCCCAAGAGTTTCATGTCACCATTCATCCAATAAGTGCCCCTGAGGAGATCAACGCGGGAAGCCTTCTATTAGGTTGCAATGCATTACAGGAACTACACTGTCTGGGTGTTATGAATCGCACCTAGCCTTTGTTTCACTTGCGCTGAGCGAGATTCATCAAATTTTTGAAATGAATCCATTGGATTCCTCATCCAATGGATGCTTCTGGAAGTTTACAAATGAATGGAACTCACATTTGGATGAGGAAGAGGATGAATGAACCTTAATCCATTATCCCTTCATCCATGGAACCACTTCCCAATTTTGGCAAAGCATTCATGAGGACCATTAATGGCTTAACCTCCTCCATTCAGCTATAAATGGACCAAGCATTCAAAGGCTTGGGGAGGTTGGAACTTCTTGAGTTAAGGAAATGTTGTTTGAGTGAGACTTGCAAGAGAGTAAGGTTATCATGTCAAATTGTTACTTCATGAGGAGAGAAGGTTTTGAAACTGGAAGGAAGACGTTGAATCGAACATGACTTCATGGGCTGTAATATTTCCTTTATCAATAAAGAGTTTTATGCTTTTTCCCATTCATGTGTTTATATGATGTATATTGTACTTTTGATTCTATAACATGTTTCGTTAATAGATCGATATGTATGCTTTGATGGTTTTCTATCTCGACTTGTGTGTAGGTACCTTCCAAGCAAGTTAAGCACGGAAGGGAGCGGTAAAAGCGGTCAAAGGGAAGATGGATCAAGCGAGAGATACAGGTTCGTTCATTTTTCCTCTTTATTTTATCTGCTAGCTATATGAAAAGAAATGGAATTACTTTAGTTGTTGTTCTAGACTAGCTACTAGGTCTAGGGGTTAGTCGTTTGAAGAAACACTAAATTTTCCCATAACAAAATGGTGACTCCATTGGGGACCGATCCTATCCCTTATAGTAGCTTATCAATCTCTTAAAACACTTTGACATATGGTACCCTCTATTATTCATCGAATTCAAGTTCAATTCACTAATCAGCGCACCTCTGTAACAGACACAGTGCACTGCATTGCACCTTCTGCATAGAATCAGTGAGATGCATCGCACTGTCTCTAACTGTGCCCTATGTTGATCCCTTTAAGATCAATTTTCCCATCTAGGAGCTGAAGCCTTTAGTCAATTTTCAGTTGTTTGAATTACTTGTTGGATATAGATGAGGTTTTGTCTCTAAAAACAGCCTTTGTTTCCTTGTTTCGACCTGATTTAGACTAGATTGTTGAATTTTTTTATGTGTTTATTTCATCATTTGCAATCTATTGTCGAAAAGTAGTTTCAACTGATTGTTTTCTCAAAAACGAAGTGTTGTAAAGGCTTCCTTCATAAAATAATCGATTGATCCATTTGTGCATTTGATTCATTTTTTCATTTAAAGTGTCAAAAATATTTGTTTCTTTGAAAGATGAAAGTGTCATTTAGTCTTCCTTTCCCTTTGAGAGAAATTGTCATAAATAGAAATTTTTTGTCAAAAGAGTTTCTGAATCATTTGTGCATTAGTTTTTCTTATTGCATCATTCACATTAAGAGGAACTAAAAAGAAAAATAAATACATGCAATTGCATTTTAGAGTTTGAGTTTGTGTGTTTAAAAGGAATGGTTTAGGGAATTGCATTAGTTTTTGCTCTTTGTTGTTTGATCCAAAAAGTACTTGTTTGCTCTATCCCTCATAGCTAGGATTTTCATTGTTGAAAACAAATGGAAAGAGTGCTTCTCATTCTAGTTGCATTCTTAGGAATTTTAGAAAACATGTCATGGTGAAACCCAAAGGCAAATTTTAAGCAAGATCAACCTAAAATTTACGTCAATTAACCTAATAACACATTGGAACTTAACTCAAACATCTAGAGGTGTCTAGGCTAGAGACGTGTTCCGGCGTCTTAAAACCTAGTGGCTATCGTTTTCATTGAGGTTGGGTGATTCCTCCTCTCTGAACCGATAAGTACTAGTACGGACTTGCGCTCCCTGTACCGTCGAGTATATAGTGGGATACCCTAATAGGTTTAAATCCTTTATCCCTAGGAAGTCGAGTCTGTCGCCTTATCGATCAAAATTCACCGAACATAGCATTCGGGAAGACTGACTATCATACGGTAAATCCTTGGTAATTTCTCTTTCATTTACCACCAAGGTGTATATTGCAGTTTTGTGATTAGTTTGGTAAAACCTCTTGTCTAGTATCTCCAGAGTAGTCACTTTTGTTCCTTTTTGACTCCTTAAAAGAAAAGGTTCATTTGAGTGCTTGTCCTTTCAAGCTCATTAAACATCGAAAGCAACTAGAGTCATGTTTTGTTTTTTCTCGACTCTTTAAAAATGAAAAAGCAAAGTTATGTTATAGTGTCATAAAAGTTTATTGACCGTGAATAACATCCTTATTCCTTAGTTGAGTTTAGGTTGATAAGAACAATCAGCAATTCTAGAGGAAGATCAACCTCCATTCCGTCGTTTGAAGAGAGTTACGAGAAAATCACCCTTACCATCAGAAGTGACACCCATCCGGTCAAGGTGGACTCATCAAACTAAGTCTGGTACTTCGAGAGTTTTTGGTACTTCATTTGAATTACCAGAGCCGCCTATCACAGCTAGTAGTGAGCCTCAAGTTACTCCAACTATTTCTGGTACATCTGTTACACAAGAAGAAGTTACTCAACTACCTGAGGCCACTATAACGGAAATGAGTGAAAAAGTAACTGAAGTTGATCCACAGCTTGAAGTTAATCAACAAGAAATTACTTCAAAACTTGAACCTGTTCAATTGGAATTTGATCCGGAACCTATAGCAGTTGAAACCGAAGACATTCCTGAACCTGAAGTTGTTCACAAACCTTCCCTTGAAACTGAAGTTCTTTTACCATAACATTTGGACTTTGACCTTGAACATTTTGAAGTTGTTACTGAAATACCTCAATCATATGTAGTTCCTAAAACTCCATCTTTAACACCAAAAGTATTTTTCGAACCTGACGGTGAAATCCTTTCACCTGGATTAATTGTTGTAGAGGAAGAAGCTAAGGAAGATTCTACCCCCGGGACTCCACATCATTTTGGACCTGGTTTATATCTTTATTCTAAGTCTCTTCCTCATTCTGCTACTACCTCTGAGATACCAATTGATTCATTAGGTCAACTTTTAGGTCAGTTAACCATGGCTGAACAACTACAAACATCCCAAACTACTTCATCTGATGCAGCTGCAGTAGAATCCTTTGTTGCTACTTCTTCGATGTTTACAACCACATCTAAGTCACATTTATATGGACAGTCATTCGTCTCAGCTGGTTACCAGTCTATGTGTTGGAGAGGTAAATCCCCTCTACGGATAGAGGCGATCCCTACTAGCCTAGAACGAGTCTAGCAACAATCAAACAATGCTATCACGCAAGTTCCTAATTGCAAATAAGAGGTAGGTGATGAAGACCTACTTGAGATCCAACGCTTTAGTTTGTAGAAGAGACGTCACCCACGTTCCTTTTCCTTGGCCGGTCACGATCCTCCACTATCCATGTGAATGGACACCTGCACACAAAGAGAGCGACACAAACACAAGTGTCAAATCTAATATATGCAATTATACATCAGTCTGGAAGGATATAATTCAACATCAACCATTACAAGTACAACGAGAATGGAACCATAATGATAGTCATCTATTATTAATAATTCAACAAAGGAGAATACAACCAGCGTCCTGACGTCAAGTCCTCCTTTGGCTGGGTGCTCAGCTACACAAGTCTTGCAAAAGCTTGAAGGGGTGAGGGATAAGCTCTCTCTCTCTTTAGCGACAAGGTCTCCTTACTTAGGTAAATCCTTATGGATACAAAGAAGGCTTCTTGCAACTCCAATCTTTTGATATCTTCCTTTCAGCACAAGTATTGCCACAAGAGTCAGAACTAGCTTGCTCAAGCCATGGAGACAAGCTTTTATAGAGGAAAAGGAAGAGATAAGGTCAATCCCCCACAGTAATGGATTTGGCTTCATCACTTGGAAACTTCCATGGAATGGTGGCAAACTACTTTCCATCCACGGAGATTCGAAGCCAAACCATCCTCACTTAACTTGGAGTCAGTTTGGTGAATGACTTGGACAGAACCTTCGAAGGTTTGATCAATTCAATACTTTGCCCAAAATGGTTGGCGTGATTGCGACTCTGGGACAGAGCGCTAATGGCGTGCCCTTTCAATAGGATTTTCTCCATTGGCGCGGGCATAACACGGGGCACCAGCGCTAATGCAAAAAGGGCTATTTTTAAGGGCAATGAGCAGGAGATGTCTTAAGGGCATATGAAGCTCATGTTTAGAGGTGAATAATGCAAGTGGTTTCAAGTCTTGTCACTTCTCACAAGTCCCGGAATGTGTCCTCAAGATGTGGAGAGGGTAACAGGACGGTAAACGGTGACAAATTACTATGTAACAGATGCCCCCTAAAGCATGAGGCCCGAGAGAGAGAGGGGTGAAGTGCTTTACAAGAACATGTGTGACTGAAACACTGCCGCCGGAGAACCTGCAAAAAGAAGTACAACTGATATCTCAAGTACACGATATATATGTGGTATGGGCGCAGCCATCTGTAACAGAGTATAAAACTGGATCCCAGGCATGGACGCAGCCATCCGATAAGGATCTATGAATGGACTCAGGTATGGTCGCAACCATCCAATGAATGAGTCATGTAATGATTATAATCATCCACAAAATGCAACCCGGATTTCAATATGCACAACCCGGGGTCTTGCGCTCCAACTCGACCCGAACATAGTACAAGTTCAAGCATGTGAATATAGGAGTCGAAGTCAAACATGCATGAACATCGTTTGATTACCAGTCAATGATGAAAACTGTTAACAGACGCGAGAGGTGCCACCAATAATGACGATGGTCCTCAAGGTACTATAGGTACAATCCGCGGTGTGTGAATCAATGAGCCGGTGTCGAACACTCGTAGAATCATCCGATCGGAGGTCAATGATGAAAACCTCGCGTCGAACATGAAGAACCTACCATTGAGGCATGCAGGCTCCAAGGTACCTGAAGGGAGTCTCTAGGTCACCTTCCTGGATAATGAGTTGAAGTCGACAGGAAGTGATCTTG
>APFE031507428.1:52318-86546 GCA_000404065.3 Pinus taeda
CGGTTGAGGATTACCCTGCGGTTGTTGGTAATTCTGATAAGGGATGTAAGGATTCTATCCCTGGGGCTGCTGGTACCCGTACTGAGCCTGTGAAACAGGCGGTGCTTGATATCCACCATAATGCATGGGCTGGGATTGGTACCCGCCCGAATATGGAGGCTGGGCCTGAGGCCCGCCAGAGTACGGAGGCTGGGATTGGTACCCGCTTGAGTACAGAGGTTGGGATTGGTACCCGCCCGAGTAAGGAGGTTGGGATTGGTACCCGCCCGAGTAAGGAGGTTGGGATTGGTGCCCACCTGAATATCGGGGTCGGGATTGATACCCACCTTGATATGGATACTGGGATTGGAACCCACCTGAAAAAGGTGGTCGGGATTGATACCCGCCTGCATTCTGAGCCATTTGGCCAGAGGGTCATACTGGTTGGATTGGGGGTGGCCTCATTCGCCTAGAAGATTGCGCTTGCTGGGTAAGAGGTGGCCCTTGTGCAACTGAGGTTTGTCCCTGGTGACCAGAGGGTTGCTGGGTGGAAGGCCGGCTTTGCTGGACGTAAGGCGGGCCTGGCTGCCCAGAAGGGTTTCCTTGTGGGTTTACGGGTTGACCTTGTTGCCCGTGAGGTTGTGCCTGGTTCCCGTAGGGCTGCCCTGAAGGATAGCCTTGTCGGGTACCCGGTTGACCTTGTTGGGTGTTGGGTTGTCTCGAATTCCCCGAAGGTTGCCCAAAATAAGAAAACGTGGGACCACTAGAGACCAAAGGTTGTCCTTGATGAGGTTGTCCTTGTGGGCCTCCTTGCTGACCAGGGAAATTTTGACTTGTAAACTGCTGCCCATAATCAGGCTGCACGTAAGGTTGCTGACCTTGGTAAGGTGGTCCTTGCTGTCTGTGTCCTCGATGGTATATACCGCCACCATATGCAGTGGTGCCCCAATTCACATTTAACGGAGTGGAAATTTCGTCAAAAGGAGTTTGAGGTAGAGAGGTGTACAAACGAGAATGTTCAGCATCGTAGTACAGACCTTGACCGTCTAGGTTTTGGATATTGCACAAGTATTCATAGAATGTCTCCTCTTCTGTCATATATTCGGAAATAGGAGGAGCATCACTTGCGGGGTGCACAACTCGAGAAGAAGGAGACAGTTCACCACTCTGCATTGGACCTTGAGATGGGTCCGCGGTAGAAGTGACAGCGGATGAAGCTGTGACTGCACTCACAACCGGAGTTGACACGGCGACAGAAACGGTCGGGTTGGTGGGGACTGCTGTAACGGTAGTATGAGGGGCTTGGGATTGAAAAGATCCTATGGTAGGGACCACGTTGTGACCTTCAGCAAAGAGACGTTGAGCATCCCTTAATGACCTGTAGCGCCTTGGCACCGTTTGTCTAGAAGACATGACGGTGTAAGGTGTAGTGGTAACAGGGGATATAACAGGGGATGTTGCTGGAGTTTGAGTTTCTATATCCGACATAACAGTCGGGCCACTAGACACTCGAGAAGCGTCGCCCATACCGGATGAAGCCATTGGAAATGGAGTGCCGAGAGGGGTGGCAGGCTGAGACCCGTCAGAGGGCTCCCAAACAGGGTTATAAGAGTACTCGTAAAACTCGTCTCCTGGAGCTCGAGAATTCAACGGTTGTACGCTTGGGATGATGGGAAAAGCGCCACAAACCGGAGTCTCGGGGGAAACAGAAGATGGGGACCCTTCTTCACTCGGGATCGAGGACGGAGTTGATGGATCCGCCAGGATGTTGCAACAAAGACCCTAAAGAAGCTAACGGCAAACCTACTCAAACTAAACGCACACAAGATTAACCAAGAAATATTATCGTGGCCAAATTAATTTTAAGACACAGGAACAAAACTTGACCTTTTCATGTTTCAAGAGTCGAGAAAAGGACGAAAAGATGACTCTATCTACTTCAAATGTTTAATGAGCACGAAGTGACAAGATGCTCACTTACACCTTTTCTTTTAGAGAGTCTGAAAAGGATCAAAAGTGACTACTCTGGAAGTTCTATGCAAAAGGTTTACCAAGCAACCCGTAAAACTGCTTATACACCTTGGCAATCATATGAGAACCAAGGACTTCCCGTACTGCAGTCAATCTTCCCGAATGATGTGTTCGGTGCGTTACGGTTCACAAGGTGGCAGACTCGGCTTCCTATGGATAAAGGATGCAATCCTAGTGGAGTCTCCCCATATATACGCGACGGTACGTGGGAGCCCAAATCCGTGCTAGACCACAATTGAATCACACCAGGAGGAATCACCCAACCTTAATGCGAAAGAAAGAGTGACTAGGTTTAACGACGCTGGAGCACGTCTCTAGCCTAGACCTCTAGATATTTGCGTTAAGTTCCAATGCGTTTTTAGGTAAATTCGGTTTATTTTACGGTTTGATCTTGAATTAAGTTTTGATTTTAGGTCCTACCGTATGATCTCTCACAACTACTTAGATGCAAACTACATGCCAAAGAACATCATTTCGTTCGATGAATTCTAACTATGAGAAGGTTAGGAATTTTTCAATCAAACAAAATGAACTCAAGCAATCAAACAATCTAATGCAACTAATGGCAAGGAAACGAAACTTTTCTTTTGAAAGCACAAATCAACGAAATGTCCTTTTTCTTTTTTAACTATTGAATGCAAAAGATATTAGTTTGATTTTCTTTTCAATGGCACAAAGCACTTAAAATGATTTTGAGAGATAGCCACACCAAGCAAAAGGAATAAAATCACTTGATGAAAAGACAACAAAGTCCCCAAGATACCAAAACAGTTTTCCAAATCAAAGGAAAACTAAGGCTTATGAGCTATGTGATCTAAGCTCAGCAAGACAAAAAGGAATTCAAACAAGGAGGAAGCAAATTGCTTGGAACACAACCAAAACACTTTCAACAATCACCGAGCAAATGTGAAAAGAAAATCTAAAGTTGGCTGGTCAAACAAGAAAACAAGATCCCACGGAAGGCTTGACGTACACACAGCCACTAGATGCCCTAGGGCTAGGGTGCGAAATCAATAGAGAAAAGCAAACACCCGGAGGATGGGAGTTCAAAACCAGTCAAACAGGGATTCAACACATTCCAGCAATTGTAAAAGTCAAGGCAAAATACAAACCAAGCAGCGAAAGCAAGAAGGAAGGTTTTGAAAAACCAAAAAGCAAGCAATAAACGAACCCTTGCGGAACAAGACTTCACAAGCAAGTATCTCACAATTCAGACAACATAAATCAAGTCATAAACTAGGTGGAAAGAGTAGGGGATAGTCAAACCAACAGGTTTAGGAGGAAAAATTGAACAAAATTCAATTCTACAGGATCAGCGCGGGTGACCCTCAGCAACTAAGCACTGACCAGACAACACGCGTAGCAACTTTGCGCTGTCAGCGCGGAAGGACACGGATTAAGGGCGCTGGCTCGAAAACAAGGTCAACGCGACTATTAAACGTACAAGCGCGATGACAGTGAAGTCAAAGAAACAGATACGCGATGTCAGCGTGACTGTTCTGATATAAACCGCGCTGAGGCTAGAAAACAGGCAAAATCAAACCAAAATCTCCCAGACCAAGGTAATAGCTTTTAAAACAATTAAGGCATTTCCCAGAGTGGACCAAGAAATCAAAAATAGAAAACTAATCCCCAATCTTTGACAAGAGAATAACAATCAAACTCAAAACAAGGATGAACAACAAAAGACACAAGCAACGTCCCCAACGGAGTCGCCAAATTGTTGGAGAGGTAAATCCCCTCTACGGATAAAGGCGATCCCTACTAGCCCAGAATGGGTCTAGCAACAATCAATCAATGCTACTATGCAAGCTCCTAGTTGCAATTAAAAAGTGGGTAATGAAAACCTACTTGGATTCCAACGCTATTGTTTGATGAAGAGATGCCGCTCTCGCTCCTTTGCTCTGGTCGGTCACGATCCTCCACTATCCTCGTGGATGGACACCTGCACATGCAAAGAGAGAACAAACACAAGCGTGAAATCTAGTAAAAGCAACTATACATCAGTCAGAAAGGATGTAATTCACATTAACCATTATAAGACAAATGAGAATGGAACCATAACAGTAGTCATCTATCTTTTATTAATCAAAAAAAAAGAAAGGTACAACCAATGTTCTGACGCTGAGTCCTTCTCAAGAGGGTCCAACCAGCAAGTCTCATAAGCATTCACCCTTGGAGGTAGATCTCCCAAGACAAACAACTCTCTCTCTCACATAAGACAACAAGACTCCACAACCTTCCTTAAGCTCTCTAGCAATCCACACTTAACACACCAACTGCCTATTAAGAGCAGCACTAATTCACTATGAATTCCTCTTATGTCAAAAACTATATCCAAAAACTAGCTGCTCATGGCAATGGTGGAGGCTTATATAGGAGAAGGAGTCTCCATGAATGGTGGAAGGATAAGCTTATCTCCAAGAAAGGTGTCTCATATGACGAACAGACATGCCATAGAAGGGAGGGCGACTTTCACAAGGCCAACAACCAGGTCTGGAGTCATCTGGAAGGTTGGTTGTTAGAACAAATTCACCTAAACAGGATCAGCGCGGGTGAATAATTGGACTGGCGCACTGATGTCGCATCTCAGTGACGAGGGAAGCTATGTCAGCGTGATTTAATACAAACAGAGGATGCGCTGGCTATGAAATTCGACCAGCGCGGAAAACCCGTGTGCTTCCTCGCTGGCAACGCATCAGTTGCACTAGAAACCGCCAGTCAGCGCGGTTATTTCAATAACAGTCGCGATGATCAAATAAACTTTGGCATAGAGGGTTATTTGGCCATTTCAGAGAGCATGAGCATGATGGATTTGATTTCATGACACAGTAGGGAGACTGACAAGGAGACAACGGCAAATTACTGTGTAACACAGTGTTTAGGGTAATGGGACCAGGGTGATGTGTCCTTGAGGTCCCATCCCGAAGGTGTAGTGGGAACAACTATGGAAAGTGTTAGGATAAGGTGTAGTGGGATGACATGACAGTCAAAGAAAGGGCCCCCCTCTTGATGTGGTGCACCTACCGGTGAAATGTATGCGGGCCTGCAAAACCCGATACCACCTTCTCTGACACCCCTATGGTGGTTTTAAAAAGGGTGAGGGAGGGCGTTAGAATGAATGTGAGTCATCAATCTGGTGATTAAAAGGTATTCCCTTACCACCCATTCCAAGGGGTGACCCCCTCATAACCTTCTTGCATGTTACCTAGTCAAAATTATGTGCGATGAGCTTGTTGTTTGAATGTGCGGGGATCCACCCAGAATCCTGTATGGTTTTTATGTGATGTTGGATGGGACCATCAAAGCAAGTGATGTGGAAAATTGTTATTGGCACCAAGGCATAGAGGTGTGGGGTCCATAGTGTATGGGCGATGAAGCATCAGATTGACTAACTATATATACATAGATGTTAATGGCCACTGAAACCATGTCTAAGGGTATGAAAAATGTTTATAGATGTGTATCAAAACTTTCTCCTATAACTTTGATGGTTCCTAGGTTTCCTTCAAAGGCCCTCTTAGAAAAGTGACATTTTATCTTTGAACCGAGCATTTTATATTTTCTACTTTTAGTTCTAGTGCCCATTTGTTGGGATTATGATTATAGTAAAGGGGGGTGAATCAATGTAATGACATATTTTATAATTTTAACAATATAAGAAAATTCAGACCATTCAACACATCAATAACATAAGCAAAACATAAGAACACTAGATGTATGTGGAAATGAATAAAGGTAGAAAACCATAAAACTTTTTTGTTTGATTATTATTATAGGCTCCAACTTATTGTTAGAACAACTTATAAGAACCAACTTGAAGGAGAAACTGATCCCACGAGATTTATAGGAACTAAGTTGAAGGAGACACTAATCCCATTAAATTTCTAGGCACCAACCCAAAGGAAATTTCAATCCCCTGATTTACATGCACCAACTTGAAGGAGACTATGATCCCCTAATTTACAGGCACTAACTTGACTTTTATATCAGATCTATTTTTCATCACATTTTCAAACTAGATCCACAAGCGTTCCATTTAATTTTATTCATACAAACTCTTTAATATTTTATCATTTTCCTCATCTCTTCAACATTTTGACATGTTGTCACAAAAGCTATACTATCAATATTCCTTCACACTTTGTTGTCACAGTCTTCACACATTTGTTGGTGCTCCGTTGTCATAGTTTTTGTATCACTCAACAATCATACTTGTTCTCTCCATCAATAATCATACTTGTTGTCCCTACAATCACAATTTTTACCACTTTGCTTTGTTGCTACACAATATTGTTGTCACACAATCTTCACACATACATTTGTTGTCACTCTTCTTTGCTGGTACACATTCCCACTATCACTTGTTGTCATTCAACATTGCTATTATATTCTTATATGTGTTGTTTTCCACTCTTATTTGCTATCATTTTCTGCCACTCTGCTTTGCTGTGATTTTCTACCACTATGATTTACTATCATTTGCTGTCATTCTACCTTTCTATCATTTTCTACCACACAACATTGTTGTTATTTTCTTCCATTCAACATTGCTGTTTCATTCTTGCATGCTCTCTTTTTGGCATAATCACACCTACATCCTTCAATATTCATACTTGTTGACTCCTCATACTGTCACAACAATCACACTTGTGGTCCCTCTTACATTTCATAGTCACATCTTCAACACCATAGCTCAATTTTTTTGACCATCTATTTATATTTTCTTTTTTCTCAAATTTAAATCGATCCATGGTATTGAACCATGGCAATGGACATTGAGGCCAATATAAAGGTAAATATTCTTTGCCTACTTACGTGGAAAAGTACAAGTTAACAATATTGAATAGGAGCAATGGCAATGATTTCAACCCAACATCGGTCTTGTAACTCCACACTGGTTGTTGGGAACGGGATCCCCCAATGATAGTTTTGGGGCTAAAAGCCCATGTTTTGGTCAAAAGTAGTAATAAACTTGTAAATACTCCACATTTTGTGGTTGCGGAGTGTGAAGGTGTCATAAGTCATAAAGGGTTGTCCGCCCTTAGTTTTGTAAAGTAAAGTTGGCTATAAAAGATCTACCCATGGTCCACGGACCATGGCGTTGTATAAAAAGAGCTAAGCTCTAAGTAGTTTTAGAGACATCAAGAGATATATCATGTAAGAGAGTCGTAGCTCTGAAGTAAGAAGTCTAAGTTTTGGGTCGTAGTGTAGGTAGAGGCTTTGCAGCTAAGTGCACAAAGGCCTAAGGTAGAAGTTCACAGCTGAGTGCGTAGACCCCTGCAACTATGTGCACAGGGTGGATAGAGTCCGTAAACACTTGGAAGATATCAATAAAGAGAAGTATTATTCAATTTCTGTGTCTTGGTTCCGATTAATGCATCTTGTCATTTTATGTATGAATTTCCTTTATAATGCTTATGTGATGCGTGGATGTATATAATTATGTTGGATAACTGAATGAAAATAAGAATATCTGTTTACGCAGTGCTAACTACGTGTATCTAATAAGATAAGAAAGATTCTTAAGATAACTGGACAATTTGTGCAATACATTGCCTTAGCAATGTGAAAGTATCTAAATCGAAGATTAGGGCTGCACGAAGGTCAGTTGTAATCTTTCGTGGAGGTATCGAAGGGAGGAATAAGGGGTTAGGTAGATAAAGCCCTAGAACTAAGTGACCTACACGAAGGCGGGAATAGAAGGAATAAAATGACATCACGACCATCTTAGGGTGTGGAAACTTGGTTCCAACATCCCCCCATACTACTTCGGGTGAGGCTTCAGTTCGCACTCCGCAAGCTGATGCCAAAAGGGCTAGTAGTGTAGGGATTTGTTTGGCTAATTAACACTGAACTTGGGTTAGGCCCCAACAAGCCAACAAATGGTTTCATTGCTGGGACCTGAATTTTCATAAGAGATGTGTGATGTTGTATCACTGGAATTTGACTAAGAAAGAAATCAGAGATTGGTTGGATAGGAAGATCCACAAATTCAAGGTGTAGAGAACAGAAACCTATGACCGACAAAGGAAAAGTGGCTTGATAGATACCTATATACAGAGATCCATGAAATATTTTTCCGCTCCTTCCCAATTGAGTTATATGAGTGGATCACGAAGCTAGCAGATAGCCAAGGAAGGTGGAAACTTGATGGTCCTATTGTTTGGACCCCAGAGCTAGTACAAAATTTGGAAGCAGCTGAGGACAAGATCGCCTGCGCTGTCGATCATTGTCTTGATTGTGTGGTATGAGGATTTGTAACTGAATTCGCGATCGATACCTCAGTGAGCTACAACAAGGTAGAGTGACATTTTCTCAAAGAACCGTGAGGTAAGTACGTGAAATATTTGAATACCTTGATTAAAATGTTATTATATGAAAAATGGGTTATGCAAATAACTTGATTTTTGGGGCTATATGAAGCGGAAAACTTACAGAAATGAAGGAAAAAAGGGTCCTGAATATAGTCCTTTGATTTCACCTCCGCGAGGTGACGAAGAGGGAATAACACAGGTTTCTCTAAAAAGTGCTATTCAGTTAATAAGACAAGAATTCCCGTGAATACCACCTCCACCCACACCACCTCCAACTTCACCACCATCACCTATGACTTCGCCCATACCACCTCCACCTCCACCGCAGTTTAGTATGGAATATTTAGTGAAGTTGCCTTTGTTCAAAGGCCTATGAAATGAGGACCTGGACCAGTTCTGGTTCATCGTGAATGCTGTATGGGAAGCTCAGGGTGTTACAAATGATAACATGAAGAAGGCAACATTGGTTAGTGCTCTGTAGGATCGCGCGCTAACCTGGTACATCAAGTAATCTAATGATAACCCAAATGCTGGAGTGGTAGACATCCAGACAACACTGAATAAAGAATTCAGTAGGCTTAAATCCGAAGCACAACCTATTATGGGGTTCAAGGAAATTGTGATGCAGCCAGGCGAGATACATTAGGAATTAGAACAGAGGTTGAAGTGTAAGATCCACGAAGCTAATATGAACTTGATAGACGGGAAAAATCGCAAGTGGTTTGTGGCTTCACTACTGCCACACTTAAGGGTTGCACTGTCACAATAGAAGATAACAACTCAGGCAAAGGCCTTGGAGATTGCAATGAGACTACATGAAACACCGATGCAAGGTCAAAATATAGGGGTTCAATAGATCCATGCATAGTTGAAAAATATGTGCCTTGAAATGCAAAGTTTGAAGCAGGACAACACAGTTCGACCAGAGGTGCGTGAAGTGGTATGGAGTTTGAAATGCAAGGGTCAGGGACATGATAAAGACCATTGTCCGGTCTTTGCAAACTATATTGTAGGAGGAGGACCAATGCCTTTGAGGTCAGAAGCTCAAGCAGGACCGAGCATGGGGCCTGCATTGTGGTGCGCTATATGCCAAGTAGCAGGGAAACATGCCATGGACAACTGTCATTTGCTGCAGAAGTTTGTACAGACACCGTAATAGCTATTTTTCAACTTCTATAGGTCAGTAAGACATGATGAGGATAACTACAGAAGCTACGAATTGATGATGGATCGAACACCCATCTATAGGGTCCAGGCATAAATGCGTCCCCTTAACCAGGGCGCAGGGATGGCGCGAATAGGCTTTCAAGGGCGTGGATGAGGTTGAGGTGGAAGAGGACATCATAGAGGTCGGGGACAGTTGATCTGCTACAATTGCGAAGGAAACGGACATTATGGCCGTATTTTCACTAACCCAACCCGTCCGTCATGCAAGTATTTCCCTCTGTTTGATCATGAAATGGAAGATTGTCCTACGCTGATAGCTAGGATACATGAAAAAGGGGTGCTACAACCTCCACCAAATCAGAACCTGTAGATGATGAGGTCCGAGCCGCGCGAAGAGGATCCAAATGTAAATATAGTGCTCTGAAGTGGAATCACAATAGGAGATGACAAGGGGAAACAACCGGAAGACAGTACATGGGTTTGCAAAGCTCCGACGAAGGAGGTTGAGTTTGCTTTGGAGTGTGCACGTGAAATATTCATGGAAGTGAAGAAGAGCTTCACTGAGGCATCCACATCAGGAAGCAAGGATAACACTGATTAGGAGATGGTCCCTTCTATGCTTACAACCTTCCTGGAGACCTGTATGAAGTTACTGCATGATAGTAAGGCTGTGAAGGGGCTACAAGAGCTTATAAATAGATGCGTCAAAAATGGTCTGGGTGAGTCGTGCGTAGTACAAAAGATTGGCAAACATAAAACCAAGGACAAGATGGGAGATGAGACTAACCATGCAAATAGGAGACTATGAAATGGATCATGTTATCTTGGACCTAGGGTTAGATGCGAACATCCTACCAAAATAGACTTGGGAATGGATGGGGAGACCCACGCTGCAATGGTCTCCGATTCAACTAAGAATGGCGAACCAACAAAAGATCATTCCAATGGGGTGGTTGCAGGGGGTGACTGTAGATATTTAAGATGCGAGCGTGCTAGCTGACTTTGAAGTAATAGAAATTGTGGATGACAACAACCCCTATCCTGTTCTCCTGGGAATTGAATGGGCTGCTGATATGAACAGGGTAATCAACCTAAAGAAGTGAAAGATGATATTTGAGAAGAAATCACTACGCATAATAGTACCCTAGATCCTACTAAAGGACCATGATATACTGAACCAGTCTGCGATTATGAGAGTGATGGAAATCTGGATTGTATCTATAAGATAACAACGTGAGACCAATATTAGGTGAATCCCACCGTGGATGGATGAATTACATGGGATCACGAGAGTTCCTGCACCTTGGACTCTGATGAAGAACTAGAGTGCTGGCAGAATCAACTACATGAGGTGACTATATTGAGTTGCAACATGATAACCTAGTCGTTGCACTGTGTGTCATCAGAGGTAAGAAATCTGCCTACTTATGATGGCCTGAATGATGCAGATCTTTTCTAGATGCATTTGAGAGGGAGGTACCCGAAAAGTAGCACTTCTAGGCATTGGACTGGGCACTACGTGCTACGCCTGCAAGGTGGTGGGGTACACACAAGGGAATCTTTGTTGATTGGCGTGAATGTAGGAGAATGATGAGAACTCACTTTGGGAAGCCAAAGATGTGAATTACAGACAAGTATGATGGGCATAATGATCACACGTGCAATTGGCCAAATGGACATAGGCTAGTGGAGAAGGATTGGACCATCCTATCACGTTTGCAAGCAAAAGGTTATCCAAGGTAGAAAATAATTATTCCACCATTGAGCGTGAAGGGTTAGCCATGGTGTATGCACTCCAGAAGTTTAGACACTACTTGCTTGGAGACCATTTTAAGATGTATACAGATCACTCCGCGTTGAAGTACATGGTCAATAAGCTTGTGTTGGGGGGAGAATCTACAGATAGTTGTTACTGTTCCAGGAGTATGATTTTGAAGTTATTGTGAAGCCTGGACGATTGAATGCAGGACCAGACCATCTGTCGCGCATAGAAACAGGGGAAGAGCCCACTAATTTGGAGGAGGGATTGCTTGAAACACAACTATTTGCAGTGCATGTTGTGGATGGTTATTTTGAAGATATAATACACTTCCTAACGATAGGAAATGCCCCAGAAGGATAAACTATTGAGAAGAAGAACGAATTAGTGGTGCGCATGACAAATTTTTCTGTCATTGTTGGGCATCTATACAAAATGGGGTCTGATGAGATATTGTGACGATATGTACTCATGTTTGAAAGAAGCAGCGCCCTTGCAGATGCTCATGGGGATGCCGCGGGAGGACATTATGTAGGAAGAGAAACTGTGCAAAAGGTTCTACACGCAGGGTTGTAGTGGACAACCCTCCATTAGGACTCAAAAGTGTATTGCAAGGCTTGTGATGTGTGTCAAAGGACTGGCAAGTCATCAGAGAGGGATGAGATGCCTCTAAAGCCATAGATGATGTTGCAACCCTTTAAGAAATGGGCGATAGATTTTGTGGGACCCATTCAGCCCCAAGGAAAAACCAGAGCGAGGTACATTATCATTGTGACAAAGTATTTGACTCATTGGGTAGAGGCACAGCTTGTGAAGGATTGCACAAGCGCGATTAATGCAAAGTTCCTCTTTGAGTATGTACTGATGCGATTTGGCTGTCCAAAGATCTTGATGAGTGATCACAGAATGCACTTTTTGAATGAAACTATCAGTGTGCTAACATAATAATTTTAGGTATATTACCAGAAGAGCACACCTTATCACCCGCAAGCTAACGGGACAGTGGAAGCATTCACTAAAGTGCTAGTGAATGCATTGACCAAGGTTTGCAATGATCAACAAAGTGATTGGGACCTACACACACCTGTAGTACTATGGGCTTATCGAATGACATGCAAGAAGTTGACTGGAAAAACCCCCCTTAGGATTGTCTATGGTGTTGAAGTGGTAATTCCTATGGAATATATTGTACCTAGTCTGCGCATAGCAGTGCTCACAGGTATGAGGATCACAGAGCCCTGGAGAAAAGGCTCGCACTACTGGATGAGCTTGAGGAAGAAATATTTCTAGCTGGATTTCACCAACAGGTCCAAAAGCATCGCGAAAAAGCATGGCATGATCGACACATTAAGTTGTGCAACTTTAAGGTAAATGACCTGGTTTTCTTATATGATAGTAAGTTTGATAAATTTCTAGGGAAGTTCAAGATGCACTATTTAGGGCCCTATGTCATTAAGGAGACTACCGATGGAGGAGCGGTACATTTGGTCAAATTGAATAGAGATCCATTCCTATGAAAGGTGAATGGTAGTCGATTGAAGCCATACACTGGTGGTCCGACCATGTGACTAGATGAAGGCAGCACAGTCTTAGCACTCTAGGCAGTTGAAAGGAGGCATGGGACTATAAACTACACTACTTAGGATGGGGAGTTGTGTGATTGGAAGATTGTGCAAAGGAAGGAAGTGTCATAGGGCTTGCAAAAGCATGAAGGGAGTTGCGCTACCCAGGGAGAAATCCCGCAGGTCGACCAGAAAGTGATTGTTAAGGTCACTGTTCATGATTTGATAGTTGAAATGCAGCCAAATGGAGTGGGTGGTTGACATTTACGATAAAATTTATGGCTCAGATCCTTGAAAATCTGCTGTTAATTTAGCATTAATGGACCGAATTTGGGGGGAATGGTCGGATTTGAATTCAAAATGCCCTATAAATTACAAGTGGTTGTCCAGAGAAAAACACTTGGCATTTTGAGAATTGAGTTGTTGAGCTTTCAGGCTCTCATGAACCGATAATTATTCAAAGCTTTGAGAGAGACTCTAGCATTTGCAAACATACTCGAGACGTCACGAGTACTATTGGAGAGCATTATGTCGACACTCGCAAAAACTATAAATACCAAAGAAATAGTAGAGGAGCAAGTGCCGAAAGTTGAGATGGAGGTAGAGGAAGCTACTCCAGATTTGGCTGAAGTATTGGTACAGGTCCCTAAATCATCAAAGATGCAAGACCAAATTCGACACCCACCAAGGAAACCGAGAAGGACAAGAAGGGAAATCAACCGGCCGTACCAGTGCATGTAGCGCTAAGGATAAACCCACCAAAACCCACCACACAGGAGAAAGGTAAGGCCATAAATTTGGAGCCAGAGAAGGAAGACATTGAAGACATCCCGATGGATGATGAGGATGTGGAAGTCGAAGTAGAGGAGGTTGAAACCTAGGGTGTGGACCCTATTACTCAGTTTCCGAAGTACATCCCTTCGCGTAAACCCAAGACCAAGGTGCCGAAGGACATTAATGAGAGTAAGACTCCCTTGCAAACCCCTCTACTCTTGGACGAAATTATTTTCGACGGACCGCACTTGGCATGAGTGTCGCTCCTAAAACTTGAAGACTGGGACATGGCCGATCACAAGAGGTTCCCACACTTGGCAATAGAACAGCTGATGCACCACATAATTGATACAAGTATGAGAATGAACATATTGGAGCCACAGAGGTGGCTCAAGGGAGTAGAAAAAGTAGGGTTTCTCAACCTGCTTTGGGTGTTGCACTACAACTGCACCCTGGTGACAATTTTGGTCATCAAGCAGCTGCTATGCTTGGTGATGATGGGTGTTTGTGGTTGGAGGAGCCAATATCCATCAAAGATAGGCTAATTCACAAGATAATGTGATTGTCATATATAGGCAAGAATTCGGCCATGATATTTGGCGGAAAAGGTGGCAAACAAGATCTCGTGGAGTCTATGAAGGAAAAATTTAAGCTGGTGAAGAAGCCACGTGGATATGCTATATCCAGCATCTGCAACCCTGCTGTGAAGGTATCCACACAAATCTTAGTGGGGAAGGTGATGAGCAAGTGTCATACTGATGAGGTACTAGCACCTGTCGTTGCGCAGGAAGCACAGTGTGCTAAACGAGTCCACTCCAACTGGTTGAACTACCTTCGCAAAGAGTTCCTGGTGAATTGCTGCGAAGCACATGAGCTCATGAAGGTGTTCCACTACGCGTGGCTCTTCCTGTCAATTGTGTTGGTAGCATGGGAGCTGCCAGAGGACATCCAGTTCCCTTTGGTTGCGCCAGATCTCCCAGAAGCATAAAATTACGCTTTTCTGTGGGTGACTAAGGATGCGTAGCGAGTTAGGATAGTAATATCTTTTGGATCTTGATGGATATGAACATTTGGATGGCCATCAATCATAAACCATGATTTTCTCCTACGGTGTACACTTACCTGTAAGGTTACACCGAATTTAAAGAAGACTTCCATCGAGTATCCATCAGGGTGTGGAAGGACCGTGTGCAGAAATGTTACGACTTGCCGTATCTGAAAACAAATGACACCATTGATGGAATGCTTGGTGAATGGCTAGCAGAGTGGCACACTACTGAAAAATTGGTGGTGGGAGGAAGCAAGTCCACCACGCAGAACAAAAAGGAGGAGGTTAAGCTTAAGAAGACACAGCTGGCCGAAAAGAGGAAAAAGGAGGCCACTGATAAGGCCCAGGCAGAGTGCAAGGCTACACAACAAACAATGAAGCAGACAGGTGGGACAAAGTGGGGATCTGAAAAAGGCACAAGGCTGCCTTCACCTAAATCAGAGGAGGAGACTGAACAACATGGTGCATACCCTCAGGAGATGTCTGCTCGCATCAAGCGCCCAAGGAAGCTGGAGAAAGGAGGGCCCAGGAAGAAATAAAAGGTGACCAAGACCTTGTTGGACCCCATCACATTAATAGAGGGTGACTTGCATGATATTAATGACACAGTGAGGGATGTCACCACGGAGGCCCTGCAACGATTTGAGTAGCAACAACAGATCATCTTGGGGGCTATTCAGACAGGGTTGTAGGAGCTGCAGGCCTACACATCGTAGGCTAGCACAATGTCTACCAGTCTGGCCATCAACACTTTAGAGGCTGCTGATATGCTACACATGAAGGCCTCCAGTGTGATAGTGTTGCCTGATGGAGCACTTACCACAAAGAATGAGGCTGACAGGCCCACTGTCAGCGCCCTAAAAGGAATAAGGCTGAACCTGGCACCGCTCCCACGAGAAGTGCTCCACCTCTTGCAGGATGGAGTGATTACAGAGTTGAGGGCCCATGAGCATCGCGCCCTCCCAGTAATTAGTGAAAAAAAGATCAACAACAAGCAGACGGCCCTACAGAGAAATGATGCCATCACTACTGAGACTGCGATGACCAATTAGAGATAGCACATTATGCAGGTCATTGAGGAAGCTTGCCGAATGGTCCCAGAGTTGGCCATTCCGAAGGAGGAGC
This sequence comes from Pinus taeda, assembly GCA_000404065.3. Lineage (NCBI taxonomy): Eukaryota > Viridiplantae > Streptophyta > Pinopsida > Pinales > Pinaceae > Pinus > Pinus taeda. The sequence goes on from APFE031507428.1 coordinate 68,081, forward strand.
CAGTCAAGGTACGCATCTGTAAGCTGGCCATAGGGGCGCATGACACTCATAATGAGATGGTGTGGGTTCAGTTGGAGTTGTACCTACAAATTACAAAGTTACAATTCAGGGCCCAGCCATCAACTCTGCCAGAAGTGAAGGAACAATGGGTGACCGCTATCACAGAAGCACTAGCGGCGGTGGATAGTGTAGTAGCAAACTGCACACAATTGTTTGAACAGTCATTTGAGGTCCTGAACAGCTTGTAGGAGGACCCCAATGTATAGTGGCTAGATATAGAAGTGCGTGAGCGACATCAGTGCTATGATGAGGTTAAGGGCACATCACTAATAGTCGTGCTGACACAAAGACTAGCCAAGATGCAGGAGGCCAAGCAGCTAAAGGAAATTGCACAAGGAAGCAGTACTGAAGGAAAGACTAAAGCCCTAGCTGGATGAGGCTTACGTAGTGACATGATCTATCGAAGGCAATCTTGCGACTCTGCAAGTGACGCAACAAAAGCTTCAGGCCGACAGTGCAAGAGCAGTGACCGAGCAGACAGTGGAAGACGAGAAGCAAGCAGCCACAAAGTGCACGACTGAGGTTGCGGTCATATGAGTCGAGATGGAAGGGATTTGTGCAAAGATCTCCACACCTACCGAGTGACTCGAGGGCAAGTCACGATGTTTATGTAGGGGGCCTATTAGGAACGGGATCCCCCAAGGACATTTTTGGGGCTAAAAGCCCATGTTTTGGTCAAATGTTGTAATAAACTTGTAAAGACTCCACATTTTGTGGTTGCAGAGTGTGAAGGTGTCATAAGTCATAAAGGGTTGTCCGCCCTTAGTTTTGTAAAGTAAAGTCGGCTATAAAAGATCTACCCATGGTCCGTAGACCATGGGATTGCATAAAAAGAGATAAGCTCTAATTATTTTTAGAGACATCAAGAGATAGATCATGTAAGAGAGTCGTAGCTTTGAAGTAAGAAGTCTAAGTTTCGGGTCGTAGCGTAGGTAGAGGCTCTGTAGCTAAGTGCATAGAGGCCTAGGGTAGAAGTTCGCAGCTAAGTGTGCGAACCCCTACAGCTATGTGCGTAGGGTGGATAAAGTCTGTAAACACTTGGAAGATATCAATAAATATAAGTATTCTACAATTTTCGTGTCCTGGTTCCGATTAATGCATCTTGTCATTTTATGTATGAATTTCCTTTATAATGATTATGTGATGCGTGAATGTGTATAATTATGTTGGATAACTGAATGCAAATAAGAATATATGTTTATGCGGTGCTAACTATGAGTATCTAATAAGATAAGTTAGATTCTTAAGATAATTGGACAATCTGTGCAATATGTTGCCTTAATAGCGTGAAAGTATCTAAACTGAAGGTTAGGGCTGCCCGAAGGTTAGTCGTAACCTTTCATGGAGGTATCGAAGGGAGGAATAAGGGGTTAGGTAGATAGAGCCCTAGAACTAAGTGACCTATGTGAAGGAAATAATATAAGGAATAAAATGACATGACAACCATCTCAGGGTGTGGAAACTTGGTTCTAGCATCCCCCCATACTACGTTGGGTGACACTTCAGTCCACGCTCCACAGGATTATGCTAAAAGGGCCATTATTGTAGGGATTTGTTTGGCTAATTAACGCTGAACCTAGGTTATGCCCTAACAAGCCAACACTGGTGCTGCAACTCCATAATAGGTGTTGAAACTTCACACACAAGTACTGCAACTCCCATGCTACAACTTTGACCCCAATCATTGTTTCTATAACTCTGGCCTCACCATTCACAATGAAGATTATGATACAACACACCCAAGACATACTCAAATTTCTCCAACCCTCGTACTTCTGTTTCATTACTGCGATTCATGGAATTGCTCATGATACAACTCTTGTTGATGTGACTCCAAACGTTTCCTTCTAGCACAATAGTCAATGCTCTAGTTGTCCAATTAGGAAGAATTCATCACATAGGGAGATGAAAAAGGTAAGATGAAAACCAAATAAAAAATCAAACTCACCCTTTCAACTTCAAAATGAAACTTTAGTTTAAAATATGCTTTGTCTCCTAGAGGTACTTTTACAATAGATGCATCGTCAAAATCATCAAAGGTGTGGATGGTTGTGAGGATACACTCTCAAAGTCAGTGTCTGCGTATAATTTTTCATGTAAATATACATATATGTTTTGCATATTCCGACATAAGATCCTTTTCCTTCTTTTGTGATTTGGAGTTCAGGTCCTTGCTAAGGTCTCATGTAGTTACTTTACTAGGTGATGCTCAATATATTTTCATTTGCATTTGTCAAACTGTTGGTCTATTCTCTTTCCTTCAGAACCATTTAACTCTTTGTCATGTTGGAAAGGGTAGTAATTTGTGCTTTTGCAACATCAATTTTCACTGTTAGCTCCTGTTTTTCTTGTTGCAACTCATTAGTCCTCTTTAATTCGACCACTTCCATGTCCAATTATTTCACCATTTTCTTTAATCTATTGCATTTAGTTGAGTTACTATCTATGGTGGGAAACATATTGTCTACTGATAGCTCCTTTGGGACAACATTGATACTATCTTCAAACAAACTAGACATATATTTTTCATTTAGGGCAAGTTGTGCATCATAATGCTAGAGATCATCATCAAAAGCACATATTAGTCTTCCTTTATTTTTCCTTTTAACTCTGATAAAACATGATAAAAAACTGACCCATATCAATGAACACAATTCCTTTGACATCAATGACAACACCTGTTCAACACAGTGTGTAAATCATCATGTTGGAGCTCATAAGCACATATTTTTCTACACCAATCTACATTAATTACCACAATATATTTGACATCAATGGAAACAATTGTTCAACAATCTCCCCCTTTGGTATTGATTGAAACACCGCTAGACATAATCCAAACATTGATGTACTTTTGCAGAGAACTCCCCCTATTTGTTTGCTAAATCTTCTTCTCCTTATGCATGCTTATTTACCTTCTCCTTATGTATGCTTATTTCCCCCTCTTTGAAATCAATGTCAATAGGATACATGAATAACACTTCATTTGTCCAAGTACTCCCCCTATATTTTGGACTCCCCCCCGAGCATATGAATCCTTTATTTCCTTCTTCCTATCTGATGGGCCAATCTATTTTTATTGCTATTTTCTTTAACTCAAGGATTCTTTGATCTAGTATTAGGATACTCTACCTAAATTATGTCTTATTTTTCCTTCATACATTGACTATCTATCACCATACTAATTCATAAGCTGTTCCAATTACTCCCACTTGCTAACTTTTTGAAAACTCAATTTTTTTGTCCTTTTGTTATTGATCTTTGTATGGACACCTACTTTTTGACACAATTTTCATTATTTGTGCATTTTTTCATAGTTTTTCATTTTCTTGTTATTTTGATAGCCAGTTCATCTCTTTTCTTGCAATTTTCATGCTTGCACTTCCATTTTATTGATGGTATTTTCCACCTCTTACTCCATTTGAGGATGTAATTCTAGTTATTTTACTTGAATATGTTGATTCATTTCCTTTGTTAGTGATATATTCGTTGTATGTAGTCTTGGTTGCTTGCCTCCTTAATGTCGACAATACTTCCGTTTTCCATAATGCACCTTCTCAATATGGCATGGTGTGATGGACTGTAGTTGTGTATTGATCCTTTTACTAAGAAAGTGAAGGGGACTTTACTCTCAATCTCTCATCCATTTTTTTCATACAATTACTATCTTTTCCTCCTTTGAATACATAGATGGAGTCCTGGTTTCCCCTACCACTAATTTTCTAGAGTCGTCCTTCCTTATTTTACATCCTTTAGACCTAAATGTGAATTTATGTCCTTTATCAACCATTAGGATTTGATTTAGAATATTATGCTTTAAACCTTTAACAAGTACAACATTGTTGGATTTGGTCTTTTTATTATCAATACTAACTGTACCTTTGCTCAATACTTTGGTTGATGTATCATCTCCAAGAGTAATTCTGCCACCTTTGACCTCCTTTAGAGAGAGAAGTCTACTTTTATCTCCTATCATATGATGTGAACATGCATTGTATATATACCATAACTATATTTATTTTGAAAACATAAATCTAGATTGCATTCCTCTTGTTGTTCTTGCTTTCTTTTTCCCCAAGGAAAATCATAGTTTCCATTAATATTTGAAAATTACATGTTGTAGATGCTTCAGGAAGCATATGCTATAAGTTGTGGTGAAACACCCTTCAGATGTTCATGAAAAAAAAATCAGTAGGGTATACTGGTAGTATGTGCATAATTACATATTAAAAATAAATATATACATAATACTGTTATATGAAAAAAGTACTGGAAGTAGCTCAAGAAACATGAAATCAAGCCTTGTCAGGCCCCTGTATTTTGTGGTCGATTGTTATAAAGGAAAATGACCTCCTCATCAACTCAAAGGAGAAAGGCAAGATTATTAAAATAATGACCAAGTTCACAAGCCTATTTTTCAAGCTAATGCTCTCCAGGAACTAGAAACCTTCTTTATAAAGCTTCCTAGCCATGCAACAAGTGCGTTAGTACCTAGGGTAACTTTGTCTTTTGCCTCGAGAAGAGTGTTAGTCAACCTAAATGAGTTTCTATGAGTCAAATGAATAAATTGACCAAGAAATATCCCTATATTCACTCCTATGTTAGCTCATAAAAGTAGGGAAACATCCAGATTCAACTTTTTTGGAGGAATTATTATTCCTAATGGAGTCTACAAACAAGGAAAGAGCATAAAAGCAAGGAAAAATATCTTTTTTTTCCCAAAGAAACTCATGAAGGATTTGGCAAGGCTTATCCTCTCATGCTATATATGTGAGGCTAGGGCCATTGTGGAAAATGTCGATACATTTGAAAGGATTTCCTATTTGACTGTCGAAGTTAGTATTCGACAAAGGCACTGCAAGAGGTTAAGAAGGGAGAGAGAGAGAGGAGTTGGAGGAGTAAGGGAAGGATGATGCAAACAATGGTTTTAATCACTCTTTTCCATCATTAATATAGACCTGCAATTATGTTTTCCACTCCATGGCATTGGTATTGTAATTTGTTTACATGTTTATGCAATGTCGTTATTATGAGTGGCTTAGATGCATGTAATTAGATATCTCTATATGTTAGTGTTACACAACATTTTGTCACTATCCCTGTACTCCTAGTTCCTCGATCCTATAGGAACCTTACAATGACTCTCATATGTTTTCTTGCCATGAGGAACATGCCCCTACATCCCTCTTCATCTGCAGAACATTTCCCTCTTACATCATTTCCCAAGAATCTTCCTTCAAGCTTAGTTTTCAAGACTGACGGTAGTGCTGAGTTTCTTCCCTACGCTGATTTGCATAGTTTAAAACTAGGAATAGTGCCAAATGACACAAGTGAGCCATTCATCCCCCATGCCGATCCTCTTTTGGCAAGTTTTTAAAAATGGAGTCGAAGCTTCCAAGTCTAGAAGCTTCGTGAACGAAAGTCTGGTAAATGGTTGGGCAAGATAGAGGCGAGAGAGTTTGTTTGGGTTCCTTTCCCCTATTGAAATGGAAAAATCCAAAGATATAAGGCATCTCCCATCAGAAGAGGATCCATATCCCCTCTATCAAAGCTATATAAACTCCTCATTTCACACCCTCAGCTAGCTAATGAAAGGGCTGAAATAATATGCAAATCTTGATATCCATCTTGAGAACCTTTGCCTTCTAGTTTGTGTGTGAAGGGAGAATTAGCTTATAGTGTTTGGTTTGGAGTAAAATGAAAGAGGCATTGAACTTCAATTGATTTGAGGGTGAATCATGAGATGCTTATAGTGGTGCTGGAACCCGGACACGCTAAAGGGAACTTGCAACGTCAAGGCTCCGGTTGTATTTCTCTTTGAAGTTCATATTAATACAATTAATGTTTTATTTCCTATATCATGTGTTATATTTCATTTGATAGCTTAAAACTCCTTGAACTTTTAAGTATATTGAACTTGATTTTATGTTATCACGTTTGTTGTTGTCTCTTGCATATTTGTTTAAGGTATTTGAGCAAAAAGAACAAAAGGAAGCTGGAGCAAGGAAGTTTACATTAGATTGTCTTGTTTGCAGATAGACCCACTCTTGGGCTAGAGGGATCATCTTTGTCTGTAGAGAGGATTTATCTACTCCACAAATTGGTGACTCTGCTAGGGAATCATCCCTCTCTTTGTGTTGTTTCCATTTCATGATTTGTGTTGAATTTTGTCGTATCACTCTTTCTTTTTGGTTTTTTGTGCTTTACACTGTCTGCTGCCTAGATTCTTGAATTTAGAGTGACAGGCTTGGTTTTGATTTCTGAAATTTTTATTTTTTCTTTGAAATCCTCGATCAGTGCGGTTTATTTTTTGACAGTTGCACCGACCAGTGAGATTTACCCTTGAATAGTTGTGTTGTACCCCCTTGTGGTGCTTGTTGTTAGTTAAGTAGTCACGCTGATTCTTGTAGGTTAAAATAAGTGTTTCTATTGAATCATTGCCAGTGTATCTTGTCCTCATAAGTCCTATTTCTTAGCTTGTTTTCCTGTATTCTCGCCGGCTAGAAAGATTCGTTAGCTTGATTTGTTTTCTTGATTGGTTTGAGTTTTCCTTGATTTTTTTGAGTTTTTGGATGGTTTGTGTCACTAGGGAATCTAGGTCATCAACCATTCAATTGTTTATCTACTCATCAAGTCAAGTTGTTGGTTAGATGCCCCATTCATTTCATGTTTTAGTCCTTGTATTTCTTTGTTTTCAATTGAACAAGTAAAATTTTCATTTGCTCTTCTTTTTATTGAATGTCTCTTTTCGAGCATAGATTACATTGCTCATTTTGTTTCAATTGAGTCTTTGCATGCTTGGTTTGGGAGGAGTTTATTCTTATCTTGCTTAGTATATGATTGATGTTGGTTGTTTGAAATTTTTTCATTCAAATTTTTATGTGAAAGATAAAATACATCATTCTAGTTTGTTAAATTGATACGTTGTGTTAAGTAGCATCACAGAAAGCTAGAATTGCATCATCATGAGCCTGTGAAATGAAATGAACTTCTTTTACTGTTGAAAGGACTAGTTGAAGTACATTTGATAGGAAAGATAGGAAGTGGAAAGAAATTTAATTATTTTATTTTGAAAAGTGAAGTAGTGAAGAGTCATCTTGCTTTCAGTTGCTTGTTTGTTGTATTGGTTGTTTTCTCTACTCTCAATTAGTGTAAACATTCATCGAATTGAAAGGGTTTTGTCTCATATAACTGCATATTGGATCTTTTCAAGTGACATTGATAGGGCCTAAAAAATGAGAATTAATTTCAAGATAAACCTTTAAAATGTATTCAATTAACCTAAGATGCAATTGAAATTAAACACTCATATTTAGAGGTCTAGGTTAGAGACATGTTCCGACATATTTAAACCTAGCAACTATCGTTCGCTTCGGCACTAGACAGACTTGTGCTACCCATACCATCATGTATATAAAGGGATACCCCACTAGGTTTGAAATGCTTTATCCGTAGGAAGATGAGGTTGTCACCTTGTAAACGTGATACACTGAACACAAAATTCAGGGAGATTTCCTACCCGTACTTCTTGGTTCACTGGGAGGTATTCTGCAGTTCACGGTTACTTGGTAATCCTTTTGCTCGATTATCCTAAGCAATAAATTTGGTCTTTTTGACTCTTTAAATTTAAAATATCATCGAGCACTTGTCCTTTAGAGCTCATTCAAACTAAAAGTGACTAGAGTCATCTTTGCCTTTTTCTCGACTCTTAAAACATGAAAAGGCATTAGTTTGTTTCAACGTCTTAATTTTCTTTTGCCCACGATCACATCACATTCTTAAGAGTCTTATTTTGGACCACATCGTGAGTATACCTTTAATATATTTTAAATAAGACATGAAATTAATCTCTATTCTCTTTTTGTTTGAGACAAAGTCATCATGGTAGAACCATCAGGTCCGCCTAGTTCCTCTTCCACTCCCTCATATAAAAGATCATCTGAGGAGCCTCTCCTTGAACTCCCACATTCACTCGAAGATCAAGGTGTTGAATTTGAAATTGTTCTAAGCATTCAACCTTTGTCATCTTGTCCTCATCCATCAGATACTGGGTCACCTTATGAATCTGGCCCAGGATCTCTGGATAATCCTATCCAGACTCCATAGAGTCTGATGACTCCTGAAGGTCAGCAAGGACTAGTTGTTTACCCTTCGAATCCTTTGTTTGATCTCGTTGTGATATCACTGTAGTGTCCCTACAATCCATACGATCGATCTGGTATACCTTTGGAATTATCTTCTCTAACATCTTCGGTTGTCTGTTGTCATTTATTTCCACCCATGGAATCAGAGAGTGAGATCCCAGTCTCCTCTCTTGGTCAGAGGTTTCTGCTACACACACTCCTCACGTAGTTGATGAGCATGGATATCTGTTCCCTCCAGAAGGTTTCTGTTACATGGGAAGCATTCCAACTAGTGTTTACCTTGAGTATAAGGAGCCTTTATTGCCGCATGGTTATACCTCTCTAGCTCAGTTGGTTTTTGGCACTCCCAGTGCTTCGTCATTATATCAAAACCCTATCTGGTTTTCTAGTGCAATGCCTACCTCAGGTCCATTTGTTCAGAACCCGACCTCTCGATCGATTGTGAAAACTGTAGTCACTTCAATTCCAGTGAAACCTACCATTACGACTCCACTTTCGTCATCATTGTTATCGGGAAATCTAGTGTCTATGCAGAGCTGCTAGTCCCACTAAGACGGGTAGCTATCTTAGAAACAAACAGATTAAAGTTACTTTCACTTTCCTTTATGAGAAGTAGAAAGGAGAGGAGCAAAGAATACCAACCTTGATCTTTTGCTTGGTTCTTTGCTTGTTCCTTCTCCTCTTTTACAGATGTTTGCCGCTCTTCCCTTAACCACTCCGCTTCAAAGAGTACTTGTAAATTCAAGACAACATAATATCTTCAAAGTGCAGATATCTACAGCCATAAACATTATAGGACCAGATATATGTTAACCAAATACATGCATATATCAGATAACATAAAAGAATGTGGAGGAAAACTCGAATAGATTTATTGATATAGAGGTTAGAAGAGAGGATTACAACCCATTGATCTGACCCAATGTCATCGTCCCAGCATGAAAGCCCTTCTTCACCTCATGAAAAGCTTGGATCACCAAACACTATGATATTGCACCAGGAAACCAACAACACTTCCTTACAAGATACAAGATTCTAGCCTCCTGGATCTCTGGGATGAGGGATCCATATATAGATTATTGCAGGGGGGTGAGTCAGCTTTTGGGATTTTGATTAGTGTCCTCTCTCTGATAGTTCTTGATTCCACTTGGAGATTGATGATCTCTTACTTATCCCTAGGCGAATTCAAAGAGGCAAGTGTCGCAGGAGAAGTTTCTGGAAGATTCCATGATCATCCACCTTGCAAACTGTCTCTACCATTTGTCTACTCTCGCCCATTGCACCCTACAGAAGGGCTTTCCAGTATGCATCACACTTTTTAAACTAAGCATGTGAGATGCATCGCACCCTCTACATTGGGCAGTCTGTATGGTCCAATTTTGACCAGTTCTGAGCAGTTTTTTGTGGAGAACTTTTGGGAGATGATGTAATCAGCTGACCTTGTTCCTTTAGGGAATGAAACAACACTTTTAGGGACTTAGAAGCCCTTGGTTTATGGACATATGTGATTGGGGTTTCAGTGCCCAAATATGTCTATAACAGTTTCCCCCTAAAGCATGAGGTCGTAGATCTTTGATGTCAGGCGAAATGCTTTATCATGAGGATTCGAGGTTCTTTCGAACTGGAAGGCGACCTATAATAAGATACAATACAATACATTATCTTCATAACATTTTCATGATCTAGCTGAGGCAGGCATTCCCATGCTCAGCTTTATAAATTCATTTTCATGTACATAGGATAGACAACTGTTTGTGTGGCAGACTGATGATTCTGGTAGAGCCATCATCCTTTGATTTGGATGATCATCTGTGCAGCAATGATGTACATTTGATGTCTTTATTTTCCTGAATATATTGTAACCCAGATGGATGAAATTAGATCCGGGGTCTTCAAACTCGTCCAATCTTCGCCCGAAGTACAAGTCGATCCATGTGAAAAATGTTCTGGAGTCGAACATGAAAAGACATCGCCTGATTACATGCACGAGAGGAATCACCGATAATGATGATGACCCTCAAGGTACTACAGTACAATTCACATGGTGTGAAAAAGGGACTTGCCATCAAACACCACACAAAATCTTTCGCTCGAAGGGAATTGATGACAACTTGTCACCGGAAGTGAGAAACTTGCCATTGAGGCATGCAAGCTTCAAAGTACTGAAAGGGTTGTTCCTAGGTTGACTTCTTGGATAATGAGCTGTCATCAACAAGAAGTAACCCAACGTAGGAGGGCCTTAATGAATCCCACATCTACGACATGGAATGGAGCAAATGATTTTGGAGGTGAAAATGATCTGATGATACAGGGTTCAGGGTGGCGGTCATGAAAGGATGGAGTGTGAAGGTATTATAACGGATGAGACACAAGATGGGTTGGTAAATTATCTAATCGACTTCTCTTGAACATATCGGTGACACTGAAATGGATTAGTAATGTTAACCCCAAATATGGATGGTATGGTGGACCAATGGTAATATGACCGGTGAATGGAATAACCCAACTCGACTCAATCATGGTGATGGAGTGAACGTGTCATGTTCAAGAGTGACTCGCTACCAAAAAAGTTTCTTCAAGTTTTCTTCCCAATTTTTCCCTAGTCATTGCTGACCAGTACCTCTTTATTTTTGTCAAGCTTGAGGAGGATAACATATGCTTGTTCTATAATTTTTCCTTTGGGCAAACTCGTCGCTATGTTTTAATGAGCTTAGCGACAGTGAAACTTGTTCTTGTCTGCATGGACAAGTTTGTCGCTATTGGTTTTAACGAGTTTAATGACAAAGACAACTTAGCCCTTTTTCATTTTTAGAGAGTCTGAAAAGGGATGGAAAGAAAACTTCGGTAATCCTTTTTTGTCATATAATCAATTAAGTCCGAAATAGTATAAAATAATATGAAAGGGATGACTTTTCGATAGTTTTAACGAGCCAAACAAGACAAGCACTTGATATTTTTGTGTAATAATCCCTCAGGTCCAAAAATATTAAAATCTAGAGGAGGCATAACACTCCCGATATCTTTAACGAGCTAGAGAGGCCAACTGCTCAGAAATATTTTCATATTTTACGAGTTAGGTGAAAAGAGATTAAAGGAGACTCGTCTTTAAGGAACGAGTGATATATTCATGTAGCTGCTAACTCTAGGTAAGGTTTTGAACTTCCCAATCATGGCAATGTCACAAGTATGGCTAACTAAATCACTCATCGTAGTTGTTCCTCAAAAGGGTAAACAATCAAATGGAGGCGCATGATCGGCTAAAACAGAGTGGAGGTGATGGTAGGAACATGACCAAGGCTCAAAAGTTGATGATAATGCATTCTCAATGGTTATTTACCGAAGGTTGGTTCATTTTTTAGTGAGCTTAAACTCTGGGGAAACATTTGCTCATTACTTCAGTTTAATTCTTAACGAGCTTGAACTTCGCATAAAAAATGCTTGTGATCATGGTCATCGATAGTCGACCCATTGTTAACACTATGTTCTTTTGACGGTCGTACTACCTGTTCAATTGCTCCATCAAACTGATTAGAAATAAAAAAACATGTTTGAAAAATGAGTTAAAACACTAATACCCTACTCGAATTACGTGAAAAGTAACTTAAAAGTGGTTTTTACCCCTCATTTTACCATTTCATTTGAACTTGAGATTGTTGGAGCTTTGGAGGTGTTTTCCCCATCGATTTTCACTAGCTGATTCGAGGAGATTCTGTGGACGATTCTTGGCACCGTCTGGACTAGGTAGGAGCTAAACTTGTGCTCTTCAGCTGCATTCCTTTCTTTTTGAATTCTGAGCATGTTTCCCTATCTTCCTAAGCCTCCAGGGTTTGAATAATTCGCTTTGGCCCCCATCTCACCTTGTGTACATCGAAAGGTGTGATGCATACTGGGCTGGCCACTGGCTAGTCAGTATGCATCACTCCTAGTACACAGCTAGGGTGCGATGGGCACAAGGAGGGAACTTTATGCACTGTTTTCTCATAGAAAATTTGCATGTTTTTTCCCAAATCAGGATCCTGACTCTTCTCTTGTTTTTTTTCAGAGATTCATCGAAGAAAAATGGTTGTTACATGGTGAGAATGTGAGCATGAAGAAGAGGACATGGCTACTTTACATGATCCGGGTACGGTAACTGCATTGCGGAACTATGGTTTTCTCAAGTTATTCCACATCTCTAGCATGAGGCAACAAATCAAATTGTTTCAATATTTCCTCGATGCATGGGATCCTACCAACCAGGTGTTCCAGATTAGAGGCAAATCCATCCCCTTGACTGTCGTGGACATCTATTTTTTGACCGGTTTATGAGGCGTGGTGCTCCTCTCTCACTATCAGGTTCTGTCCGTGGGGGCGAATCCGTGAGGGATTATATTCGCCGATACTATAGAGAAGGATCTCAGCTGAGTAGGGATGGCAAGATCAACATCCGAGATGTCACTGACCAATCTTTGAGGAAAACCTTATTCACCTTTGCTAGACTAGCTGGCAGTGCAACTCTTCACTTGGCTAACATGTCTTATATGTAGTATGCCTTAGAGTTCCTTGAACCGAAAGTGTTCAATTGGTTTGATGTAGTACTCCCTGTAATAAAAGAACAACTTACCAAGGTGAAAAATGGGCGATCGAAGAACTTTGGCTATGGTTCCATTTTGACCACTTTTGCCTTGGAGAAGATCCCACTGATGCAGCCACAGTACATTTCACTTGGTTTGTTGCCACTGACTGAGCCACGGATGCAGAGATGGGTTGACCTTATGGCTTGACATGCTGGTCAGCCACATGTTTCTTTTTTTGATGCTTTCTTTGAGTGGTTCAACCATTAGGAGATGGTTTATGCCGAGTGTCCGTATCTGGTATGGATTTCTGGGGTGACCCAGATTTGGTGCTGCCGGTTGGTGATCAGTGGAGTGTTATAGGTGAAATTTCTGACCATATCCCTGTTTATTGCTTTTATAATGTTCCCATGCTTTATTTTATCAAGACTAATCATGACTCATGTGCTCATGCAGATATTGGACCGGTGTGACTAGCAGTGTGCCTGAGAGTACCAGCTGTCGTTCCAGCAAGAGAGGCCATAGGGAGGGCTGTCCTTCATGACCTGGATGTGGCCAAGATTCTTGCAGCATTGCAGGATCAAATCAAAGGCCTCACTCTCGATATCCCGAATGTGAGGAATGATGAGCTGCCTCTGAGATTACAACAACATACTACTGGCGTGCCACGTCGATGGACTAGGCTTTTACGCATGATTGCATAAGAGGTGACTTGTTATCACCAGCACCATTAGACTAGGGTGCCCCCTAGTATTTTGAGTTTTTGGGTCATTTGATCGATTTTTTCTCAGACACAGAACATTATGTGTAAACCATAAACAATTATATATATATTTTTGATTTTCGAAGCTTCATTTTGGTTAAGTTACATGATCCTGATGCAAATATTGATGAAATGCTTTTCTTTTATAAATGTCACAAATGTCTATCTAACACATAATTTTCCAATGAATCCGTTAATGTGTTTAAGTTTCTGGAAATATGCTGATATTGGATTGAATCGAACTGTCTTTCCAAAATCTTGCCCCTTAGGAACATGTGATAGATAGTTGGATTCCGTACAGAATAGATACCGGTGAGCTGTAGAATGATGAGCTGTGAGTCTAGCCTGACAACCAGTCGGCGTATGCCACGTGCAATGGCATCAGAGAGGAGCTCTATCAACGCGCTATATTCAGCGATGTTGTTTGTTGATCGGCCAATACATACCCCTTTGAAACTCACTAGCTCGCTGCTTGGATAAAAAATGGCCCAGGCTGCAGAAGATAGGTTCTGTGAACTACGGCTTGCTCCATCAGCATATCCAAAAAATGATTCCAATGGGTTCGAAATCTGTAACAAATGCAAAAGTTGATCATCTAACCAAAACAATTTCTCTTAGCAAAAACAATAATGTAACAAAAGCATAGGGGTTACTATACTGAGTCAAGCATAGTAACGCTTAAGGTACAACCCATTGCGGGGTTGCTCCAGTGGAATCCCATCATAATCCACTAACTAGTAGACTCCTTTTGCTAATACATGCTTAAAAATATAGGGGCCTATCCATAAAGACTTGAACTTGCATGCTCCTAACTTGTCGGACTCCTGGTTGTAAAGTAAGACCAGGTCGCCTTCTGAGAAGACACGGGGTTTGACATTCTTATCAAACTGTGCCTTGACTCATTTCTTATGGGCTTCGTTAGCCAAGGTAGCATCACGACAGGTTTCATACAATTGGATTAATTCCAAGAAATGAGCCTCCTCTTTTGAAGTTCCGGGGAGAAGGTTGACTGCGAGTTTGAGGGACGAGATTTCGCACTGAATCGATAAGATTGCTTCTAGGCCATACACCAATTGAAAGGGTGTAAACCCGGTCACATTCCTTACTGATGTTGGGTATGCCCATAAGGTTGAGTAAAGGATCAGGTGCCAACTCCATTTATGGACTCCAATCATCCTTTGCAGTATGCACTTCAGGACCTTGTTGATTGCCTCAACTTGTTTGTTAGCTTGCGGATAATACAGAGTAGAGCTATCGTTGGACAATCCTACTTTGGCAGCCAACTCAACCATCATGTGATTGAAAAAATGCAATCAATGATCTATGACTATAGCTTGTGGAACACCGAATCTGGCAACTACATGATTGAAAAAGAAAAGAGCAGCCATTTTGCCACTGTTGTTTAATGTAGGCATCACCTCATCCCATTTGGTAAAATAGTCTACTGTGACTATAATATCCCCATGGCCCCCGGCTGAGGTGGGGTTACATGTCATGAAATCTATGCCCCATTTGGTGAATGGGCCAACAACAATTACCGGCTATAGAGGTGTGGGTGGAATTCTGGTTTTGCGATTGAAGATTTGACCAACATGGCAACTTCTGATCGCGGCTATGCAATCCTTGAACATTGTTGGCCAGAAGTATCCTAATTGTAAAATATTTTGAGCCGTAGCATAAAAATATTGATGCCCCCCACATGTGCCTGAATGACAATCATTCAGGACTTATTCAGCCTCCTCATGCGTGAGGCACCTCTGCAGAACTGTATCGATACCATGACGGTAAAGTGTATCACTGACGATCATGTAGTCTTTTGCTTGGTATCGAGTACATCGCTACTCTGAACAGGAGGTGTTAGACCTATATGTTTGGCTCTAGATATAAATGATTATGTCTCCATACCATGGATCGCTTGAAGATATCAGAAGAAAAGATTCATCCACGATTGTTTTATTGGATGTTGAATCGTTGGACGATGATGGGAGATCGCATAGTAACTCTGCAAAAACCAGAGCTTTCTTTGATTTGGAGTTTACAAATTCCAGATCAAACTCTTAAAAAATTTCTATCCATTTGGAATATTTTCCCCCTAGTAATTGTTGCGACAAGATATAAGTCATGGGGTTGCAATCTGACAAAATGGTAGTTTTTCGAAAGAGGACGTAGTGTCGAAATCTCTGTATCGCTTGAACAACTGCGAGAGCTAGCTTTTCAACATAGGAGTACTTAGTTTCTGTATCATTTAGGTTTTAACTTAATTAATATATAGGATGTTCAATTCCATTGTCTTCTTGTACTAAAACTATTGCTATGGTCGTATCTGCAACAACCAAATACAAGTTATAGTCTTTTTGATAATCAGGAGCATACATTAATGATGATTTTATTAGGGATTCCTTTAAAGCATCAAAGGAAGCTTGCATGACCTGATCCCAGATGAAGGGTACTCCTTTTTTCAATAGATGAGTATAACCTTTAGCAAGTTTGGCATATTTTGGAATGAACCTCCTCAAAAAGTTTGCTTTCCCTTGGAGTTTCTGAATCTGAAGAAAGTTTGAAGGTGGAGGCGAATAAATGATTGCCTGAACCTTACATGGGTTGAGACAAATCCCGTCCTTCGATACCACAAATACAAGTAAACGACCAGAACCGACACAAAACACGCATTTGTGTGGATTGAGCCGTATCTTGTAGTGTTGGCAACGTAGAAATATCGCTCTCAAATGCTGTGGATGATCAGTCCGATTTCATGAATGAGCTGGAAGATCATCGAGATATGGTTGAACGATGTTCTTGATATCATAGAAGGCATAATTCATTGCCCTCTGAAATGTTGTCCCTGCGTTCTTTAAACCAAAGGGTAGCTTGCGGTACGCGAATGTGCCCCACGAACAAATAAATGCAGTCTTTGATTGGTCTTGTGGGTGGATATTTATTTGATTATACCTGGAAAATCCATCCATAAATGAAAAGATTTCACATCCGATGCATTCATCAATTATCTGGTCGATGAAGGGTGTAGGGTAGTTGTCTTTTGGACGAGCTTGGTTTACATCCCTATAATCGATGCACACTCTAATCGTTCCTTGTTTTTTCATTACAGGAACAATGTTCGATACCTAATCGGTTAGAGGAACCGGGTAGATAAAACCAGCATGGAGAAGTTTTTCAACTTCCGCTTTGATGGTGGCAGCTTTCTTGGGGTGCACCTGCCTGAGCCGTTGTCATACTGGTTTGACATCTGGATACATCTTAATTTCATGTTCAACTATGCTTGAGTCAATGCCTGGCATTTCTTCATATTACCATGCAAAGACATCTCTGAACTCATGAAAGAGAGCATAATATATTTCCAGTTCTGAAGGAGAACAATATTTTTCGACATGAATATTCTCTACAACATTCAGTTTGGTCGAGATATTGATGGCGATAGTCTCTTCAATATTGGATAAGTTCCGCTCAGAATCCACCGTGTTTACAGTATTTGATAGAAAATAAAAAACTGAGGGATGATCAAGGTCACTGGAATTATCTTCCTTACAGTCCGGAAGATGGGAATGATGGTGGTAATCTTCCCATGGTGCCCAATCAATCATCATTGACTGAACAATTCCTTTTTTTTTGGGATGTACTTTTGACCGAGGATCTGAAGGGGTGCCATGTTCTGTAGACCTATCTATCCAAACACTTGATGAGCGTTGATTTGGGTTTGCCTCCCATGTCGAAAACATTGATTGCTACAATATTTCTATTGGGCTTGGAGGCAAGATATCGTGATGATCCATGCTAATATTGTGATCGGTTATCTTCCGAATGGAAGACACCATATTGCAGGTTCCTACCGTGGCTACTTCCGCTAGATTGTTTGGAGTGTTGGAAATAATACTGAGAGGGGGGGTGAATCAGTATTATCTGGTCAATTATTTTATTTTTCAAACCCAGAACATATGCATTGCTTTAGTTAGAGAAAACCGCATATATATGCAACTACAGATAAGGAAACCCGCGTATACCATACATACTTATAATTTAAAATATTCTATAGATGTTGAACATTAATTTGTGCATCAGGGTCATGTAAACAGTAACTAGGAACAGAAAAATAGAGCAGAAGACAATCAGACACAAGAACAAAAGATATAAGGTGGAAACCCAATGTGGGTGAAAACCACCTGTTGCAATATGTCTCTATCTTTTCAATTAGAAACTTCTTTTTTTCAATGATTCTGTACTGGTGAAGTCCTTTACCAGTACGTAGGCTACTACCTGTAGAGAGCTACAACCCTCTCTCGTTTTCCAGTTTCTCCTGGAAGGGAGCTACAACCCCCTTAGTTCTTGTACTAGTTGAGATACTAGTACATAGGCTGCTACCTGCAAAAGACTACAACCTTCTCTTCCTTCCAGGGACCATGTTTCATAAATTTTCAGACTGGATCCACAAATAACATCAAGAACTTCTGCATCAACCAATCACCTTTTCACCAATCAAAATTGAATCAAAATAAACAATTCTCTGATGAATATACCCAGATCATAATAATAGTAATCACACCCCACTTCTGAACCCAGAACACTGTAGCAATAAACAAAATAAGCTAGAACATAAATCAAGAGATGTATGCTACTTCACTATTCAAAAACCTACGTGCATATGCTTCTATGTCAATACCGACCTGCGTATAGATCTATAAATTCATTCTTTCAAACATTCAAATATTAGTTAACCTAGATTATCAGATTTATAGATCAAGCGTGCGCCACAGATCAAAACATATAGAGATACCACTATTCCAGCCTTAAGATTTTGACCCATCAATAGAACTTTTTCTTCTCCTTGCGCTCTGGTTCCTTCTTCATTCAGATCCAGATCTGCACCATAACCCAATCACAGTATTCCAGATCTAGCACTTTATCAGATATTCAATAATTTAGAAGATGCCTTG
>APFE031507436.1:0-12744 GCA_000404065.3 Pinus taeda
AGAAGGGTGGGGACGCAAGTCAATATTAGAAAAATGAAAGTAATGGTTTTCTCTAAAAAAAGAAAACATAACCAACATAAGTTCCACTTGGGAGGCAACATTTTGGGAGAAGTTGTGGATTACAAATACCTCATAATTGAAATAAAAGAATTTTGGGGGATTGGAAAGCACTTTATGCTTTTCAAAATAGGTTTAGAGACGAAGAGTTATGGGACTTGAAAACCACTCAAACTCATTTTGGGTTTCTAGTGATTCCAGTGATTCTCTATGGTTGTGAAGTGTGGGAGAGCAGTACATGTAACATGCAGTGTAAACAAATTGAGAAAATTGAGAAGCGTTTGATTACAAACAAATTCAAAATTACAAGTGTAGTTCTTTACTCTATTTTGTTAACTGAAAGAGGGGCTTCTCTTATTGAAGAAATTTCTATTGTGCAAGTCATAAGGTATTTAAAGAAAAGTGAGTAAATGGAAGAGTGCAGATGGCATAAGGTTGTCCTTAATGACATATTGTGCAAAAGAAAAAATACTTAGATGGAGAAAAATAACAGATGGTTTATTAAATGGGGTATTTGGTTGAACATGTGTCTCATAAATAGTAAAGAGATAAAATATTTTGTTATGGATAAGTTCCACAAGGGTACATGGGATAAAGAGCTAGGGGAAAGAAAAAACACCATATTGAGGTGTTTTAATCCCACTCATAATCATTAACAAAAAGCATACATAGAGGCCAATATTTCTTGGAGAGCCAAAATTCTTATTGCTTGGTTAAGGATTAATTCTCATCAACTCTGTTGTGAAACAAGGTACTGGAAAAGGACAAAAGAAGCATGGGAGGAAAGAGTATATATTTTTTGTTCTTCTAGAAAAGTGGAAATAGAAAAGAATTTCATTTTAGAATGTGAGGCCTTCAAAGACAACAAGGAAAGTTATGTAGATATTCTAGCATCTAGCTCTTGGGATAATCCATTTAGCAAGGGGTTTGTCAAGAAGCTATGAGCATTTATTGTGAGGTTTCACAAGAAAATGGTCAAATACATCAACCCGATGAAGAAGCAGTCTGTCCCATAATCTATCTTTAGCCTTGTGGACATTATAATAATTTTCCTTCTTTCTTTCTTATGGTAATGTAAACAATACTAGTTAATCATATTTCTTAATTTTTTGTGGTGGCATTCCACAATACAATATTTTATTAGTTGTTTTATTTTTTTATAAAAATTTTATGTGTCTATATTTAAGTTAAACTGAAGGTACTAGCTACTATGTAGTCCTTGTTAATTATTGTTTTATATTAAATGAATAAAAAGAATATACATTAAAAAATTTGATGCCTATTTATTTTTCTTAGATATTATAATTTATTTGATTTATTTATTTTTAACTATGTTCGATAAGTTGGTTTATTTTGGAATAGAAATTCCATCATTTTAATTTAATTTTACATAATTATCAGTTCGATAGGTGGTAATTTCACCTCCATGGAATATTTTAGGATGTTGTTAGTAGTATATGTTGGCAATATTGTCATTGATGGCAAAGGAGCAGAAAGGTAAGCAGGAGCATGGCACAAAGGAGAAGCAGATACATTGATGGGCTGACACAATATTGATGTTGGCATGTTGATGGCTTGATGCTTGGATAATGTTGTAGAGATTGTTTAATGAATAATTTGTGGTGACGCTAGTTTGTTATTAAAGGGAATTGTTGTGATGCAAAGGCAAGACTCCATGAAAACAAAGGAAAATCTCCATGACAGCAAAGGCAGATTCCATGATAGCAAAACAAGACAAGACTCAAGAAGGTTGAGGCAACGACATAAAGAAAAGATGAATTTGAACATATATATGGCTTTACAGAGTGAATGTCGCATACATGTGCTTGCATTATTTTCATATGTTGTGTGCATATTGTTTACATTGGAGAATGCTTGCATGTGTTGCGGTGGTGTAATGTTGTTTTTTCCACTATGTTGATATTGACGCACCTAATAATTATATATGGTTGAAATAATATGTAGTGGAGCAATCATTTATTTTATAATATTAAAAGTATAAAGAATTTGGAAATGAATGAGTGGAAGGAAAAGAGTCAAGCATGTTCACTTTATATCCTAGTTATATACCTTTATGATATCGTAGTGTTTTCCAAGTCAGATCAATAGCATTTGGATCATCTTAGGCAGGTCTTTATTAAGTGTAGGAAATATGGCATCTCGCTAAATCCTAAAAGTTCTTTATTTGGTTTGGAAGAAGGAAAACCATTAGGCCACATTATCTCCAAATATGGAATTTGGATTGATCCAACCAGGATTGAGACTATTTTGCAAATAGCTCACCCCAGGAACATTAAAGAACTTTAGGCATTTTTAGGAAAAATAATTTTTTTAAGAATATTCATCTCGAACGTAGCTGAATTGATTAGACTATTAAATAACATGTTGAAGAAAGATTCAACTATTAAATGGATAGTAGAGGCTAAAAAATCATTCGAAGATATAAAACTAGCCTTGACTCAAACACCAGTCCTCATAAGTCCAATGTTTGACAGAGAATTTGTCATTTTTTCTTTTGCATCTGAACATAGTATTATTGCAGTTTTACTACAAAAGAATGATCAGGGATTCGAACAACCAATAGCCTTGTTTAGTAAAGCTCTAAGTGATTCATCCTTAAAGTATAACATAATGGAAAAACAAGCTTTTACTTTGGTACAAGCAATCAAAGATTTCAAAGTATATATCTTGTATTCTCACATTATAGCTTATGTTCCCAATGTTGTAGTCAAAGACATTCTAACGCAGATTGGAATTGATGGAAAGAGGGGAAAGTAGATAGCTATCGTATTAGAGTATGACATAGAGATTAAACCTACAAAATTAATCAAAGGCCAAGGGCTGGCTAAACTTATGGCTGAAACCAATTGTGAAGCCCTAGGTATAAATTTTATTCGAGGACTAGATAATGAAGAGGAGATGGCGACTCCATAGATAAGCCAAGCCTTTTTAGACTCACCTTGATATGCTGATATAATATACATTCTACAAAATTTACAAGCTCCTCGAGGGTTGTCCAGAACTAAAAGTAGGTTCTTGAAAATGAAACCTTTGAAATTTTACATAATGGATAATACTTTATTTTGGAAAAATCATGAAGGCATTTTGTTAAATTGTTTAAGGAAGAATCGAACAAAGTACTACAAGAATTTCATGTAGGTGATTGTGGAGGACACCTCTACTAGAAGACAACAGTTGATAAAATCCTAAGATCTGGATTTCATTGGCCAACCTTGTTTTCTGATGTAAAAAAGCTTGTAACATCCTGCCACAAGTGTCAGATCTTTAAAGGAAAAAGAAATCTTTTGCCTTTACCTTTGAAACCCATTTCTACTGAAAAACCATTTCAATAATGGGGTCTAGACTTCATTGGCGAAATTCACCCCCCCTCTTCTACTCAACATAGATGGATACTGACTACCACAGATTAATTTAAAAAGTGGATAGAAGCCATTCCCTCTAGACAAGCCACTGATACTATCATCATAGATTTTCTAGAGGCCAATATTCTATCTAGATTTGGCAGTCCAGACAAAATTATCACAAACAATGATGAAGCATTTAAATAAAAAAGGATGATTGATTTCTACCATAAATACCATATAACCCTTGGTCACTCTACAACCTCTTATCCCCAAGGAAATGGACTTACAGAATCCTCCAACAAAAGCTCAGTGAATATTATTAAAAAATTGTTGGAAGACAATAAGAAAACATGGAACAAGAAACTGATAAATGCTTTGTGGGCAGATAGGCTTACAACTGAGAAATCCATTGGTACGAGTCCCTATCAGTTAGTCTATGGAATGGAAGCAGTTTTCCCTTCATCATTAGGAATAGCAGTAATGAAACTACTGTAGGAATCCCAAGTCGAGCCAAATGATATTCAGAGGAGAATCAATCAGACCATTCATTTGCATCAAACCAGGGAGGAAGTATACATTAGAGCCCAAGCACTACAAGAAAAACTTAAGAAAAATTTTTATAAAAGAACCAACGCAGAAGACTTCTATCTTGGTGACAAAGTTTTGAAGTGGGACTCCAGAAGGGTCGACAAACCAAAACATAGGAAGTTTGACTTCCTGTGGAAAGGTCCATACATGATATATGCCTTTAGAGGGAATGATTCTTATTTTCTCAAAGAGTTAAATGGTGCAGAGTTAGAAGGAGGACGAGTCAATGGTCAAATGTTGAAGCACTACATTGATCCAAGTTACTAATTTTATCAATTTCAGTTGTACATAATATATCCTCCAAAATGTTCAAGTGTTGATTGGATGGTTAAGTTGTGGAGTTAAAGCTCGAAGAGAAGGCCCTAAGCTTCGAATATTGTCACTATCATAGATATCAATAAAGCAGCAGAATCAAAGGAAATTAGAGAGTAAAATCACAATCTCTCAGAAGGCCATTGGTCTACATTTCTTGACTTTCCACCAGGGAAAGCCATCCCCAAGTGGAGCCATTATTATTTTCTTATACCAATATGTGTCATAATTTATGATTGACTTAGTTATCTCCAAAATATGTACATACCTTTGCTTCTGCAAATGTTTTCCATATTTGTAAAAAATAAAAAAATAAAAAAAAAATGTAAAGTGGGTATGTCCTAAAAGAAAAATCAAAGGACAAAAAAAGAATGAGAAAGGTCAAAAAGAGGGAAAGTGAACCCGAAAGAAAAAGGAAAGACCATGAAAGTGTGCAAGTCAAAATGCCACTGCTATTTTATTTTTTGTATAATAATGATTGTGTGCAATTTGTTACTTATGCCACAATCCATGTTAGTCAAATAGTGTAAACTTGACTATTTCATGTTTTCAATTTCTATGTCTATAGATAGAGAATAAAATCTAACCAAACTATCTAATATTGGCAGATAAGTAGATAGGTAGAGTGAATAAAAGGAGCTGAACTATTTAATCTGAGCCCTTGGATGTAATAAGGATAGACTTAGACAGATTTCCATTGTAAAAGAAAGAAAATGTTTCATAAGGGCTTTCCAGCTTAAGTGTGCCCTAATAAAATGTAGAAAAAATGGTAGGGTGTGCAGGTGGGTAAGTAGATGAATGGTCACAGAATGGTGTATGATGAATGATTAGTTGAAACTAATATCATTTACTTCCATCATCATAATACTTTAAAAATATGGATAACAATGAGGCATTTACAAAGTCAGGTTATTAATTTCCTCATTCCTTCTACCCCTAATATCACTAATTTCCCACAAATAACAATAAAAGCACCTAAAACCTTAATTCAAAGGGGCTTGAAGCATTTATCTAACTTTTGGAGGGACCGGACCCTTGGCCCAAACGAATTACAGGTTCCAAGTGTTAAAACCGCCTCATCAACATTCACCCCCTCCATAATTCATTCATCTTCCCTCAAACCCCCTTTTCCCAAAGTAAAATCACTATTTGCTTGGGAAAAGTAATTATTCCCATACAAAACCCCTTTTCACAGAAAAAACCGACAGAATGCACCTAAGCCTAAGTTATAATGTTTAAATGCGAAAATGTGAATATATTTTGAAACATTTTACTTAGCGCATTCTTATTTCCGTTTTCATTTCATATTAACATTAATTTATTATAGTTAACTCCCAGAAAATACGCCTGGTCCCCATATGTATTATTAAAATCCCTTATGTTAATATCCCACCCCGGTTTGAAATATAAACCCCAATAAAGAAATAATTATATGAATTAATTGATCAATAAATAATTAGCCTATCTGTGATCAATTAAGACCTACAACCCTCCGTTGCATTAAAAAGGAATTAATTAATTAATATGTGATTAATTAAGAAGCTTCCTCCAATCACATCGACCCCGACATCATTAATCTCCCTAATCCATAGTTACTATCCCGTCGGGCCCCTCCATTAAATCACAATCAAGTCCCCTTCCCAACCACCGTACGGTCTGACCCGTTTAGATCTAACAGCTGACACTCATATTGGGCGGCCTCTGATGCCAACCTTTACCCACCTGATGTGAGTGGTTTTACTATTTATCCCACCGCTACGTGTCGCCCGATGAATGGCATCGGGCAGACCTCTCCCAATACCGCCATACCCTCATAAGCAGTGTGATAAATTTTGCTTACTACCTACGCTTACCACGTTCGCTAAATGACAAAACATCATTTCTGTCAGTTGGTGCCAACTGTCACTTTCCAGCGCCAACTGTCACATTTCCATTATACACACCAAAAACATTGACTTTTCCAATAAACCCAAAAATACTCATTATTTTTATTTTACCTAGAAAAGGATCTTCTGTTCTCCATGCACACTCAGAGTACGTTCAAGCTGTTAGCCTACTTCCAACTGTCAACCTTTAGAATCTAATGAACTCCATATTGCCATTGCAGACCCATGCGGTCCGTGCAAACAGCGCACCAGAGTCATTTCTCCCTTCATGCAACCATCACTAGGTATTTACCCGTTTTACTGAGAAACCCCATTTTCGTATTGAACCTATACTAAATTACTATAAAAACCAAGTATTTTAGTGAAAGTAAGATGTTTGAAAGTCTAAAGACTCCCTGAAATGACCGAGTTCTTCATAATTCCTTAAATTCCCTACCCTCGTCCTTGAAATCTGCAAGAACCGAGGATGGATGTTCTAGTTGCCTTAAATGTCATGCTAGTTACCACTCCCCATAGAAATTTAGAACTTCTTCCTCTGGCTGACAAATATTCCCAGATAAAATTCCTCACCTTTGACGAAACCCCTTTGAAATTGCATTGCAAATACCGGGATATCTACTTCAACCATGTAGATAGGATAGGTCTCTAGGAATCGAACCTACCCAAGTATCAGTTCCTGAGTATTCATGTCTTTCCAGAAATTATTCATTACTGTCATGCAAGCTATGACCCTATTACGAAAGTTGTAATGTCCCTAGACCAGAAAATCCTTTTCACCATTACAGATGAGTCCATAAACGAGATGTTACAGTTGCAGCCTAGTCAAGACCTAACCCCCATGTCCATTGTTGATTTTCTTGAAAGATTCTCCAAGCTGTCTAGTTCTAGAAGTACCCAAATCCTCTAGACCTTCATTTCTGAAGAAAAACACATGCCAAAGGACCCCCCTCCTTACATGTCAGCCTTATTTTTTGATCTAGGTAGAGACATCACAACAATGCTATCAAGCATTTTGGGTTCTACCACTAATGAATATGAAGATGAGACTACTTTAGTTGGTATGTCTATTTTTACCCCCGGTCAACCTCGTACAATCAATTTTGATTATGCCAAATTCATCGCAGATAAAATGCATGATCAGTTTATGAGACTTGAAAATGAGAGGGTGTTCAAGTATTCATCAGTCCTATATCATTTGTTTCTTTTCTATCAGACTCATAGGTTTCCCTTCTCTATACAAAAGCTTGATACCAGAAGGAATTCTAGATCTGTCATCTTCTAGACTTCTCTTTTCCACAGGTCTTATTCTTCTCCCTATCCATTTATAAATTGTATTGACCAATTTGTACATCCTATGACTACAATGTTGATAGGAAGTCCCCCTCCCAGAATTAGTGAAAACATTAAGAGGGTTCTCCAAATTTCCAAACAATACAAAGTTGGGGATTGGTATTTATACCAAACCCATACCGATATCAGAATTTATGGGTGTGAGTTGCCTCCTTATAGATTACCTAAATATTTCCCCATGCAATTATTTTCTCTAGAGTACTATAGGAAAATGATAAATTCTGATGAGATTCACTTTGTCAAGACCAACAAGAAGGCCCAGCTGAGAATAAAGGATCACCTAAGCCCATTTATTTGCAATAATAAAGAAGCTGGAAAGGATGCAGATGAAATCCTCCAGAGATTGAAATTAAAAAAGATTTTCATCTGGGCCTATGACCCTCACAGATTCATTTGTAGCAGGAGGAAGAAACATAAATTATTTCCTTATATCGACCATAGGATCCCAGAAATTGAACAATGTGCCAATCAATCAAAACGAAGTGGAAGGAACTCTAATAGATCAAGATAGCACACAAGTTGAAGTTGACAATGTAATGGTGGACTTAGAAAGAAGGTTTGATGAGGATTCATTTGTACAAGTGTTTGGAGAAACTTCATCAAGAAAGTAGTCACAGGAACCTAGTACACAACCATCAGAGAAACAAGGAACCTCCGAATTGGCAGAAGCTTCAGAAAAACAAGAAGAATCTGAGAAGCCCAAAATCTCAAAGGAGCTGGCTCAACCTCTGCAAATCACGAGCAACCCTCCTCTGTGGCAGACTCCCTCAATGAGGAAAGAAATCTTAAAAGAGATAGGGAAGAGGCCACTCCTTCCAGCAAGCCTATTGATCAAACTTTTGCTAAAACAAAAAGGTTAAACCCCTACACAGAAGAAGAATATACCGAGGAGACCACAGGCAACACAGTGGCAGAAAAGACAGACAGTATGCAGACTATCCCAGCAGGTGGTGCACCATCCACCTCACATATACAAGCATTGGAAATACAACAAAGCACAAAGCTGTCTTATTTCAGAGATTTCTCTGAATAGAGCCAAGACATTAAAGGAAAATACAAATAAGTTAAAGCAAGGAATGAGAAATTAAAAGCTCAAACCTATGCTCACTACCTCAAAATTGCTCCAACTAACCAAACTAGGCCTATGTCATCTTTTGACATAAAGGAAGGAAAAATGCAAATGAGCTTCCTCAAACCAACTGTACAATAGCCAAGATCAATGGCTAACTATTTGAAGAGTGATTTTGAAGTTTTGGTAAAGGATATCCATCCAATTGAACAAATAGAACTGCACAAGCTGACTGGTGAAATGGTCTATTCCACATTGAATAATAAGTCCATCACAACACATCAGTTACAAAATTCATTGCACAACACCACAACACAACTGCAACTGGAAAAGGCCTTCTCTCAGGCTAAAGACATCAGAATAAAAACTTTAGAAGACCTGGTGATAGAATTGGGACACGATCCTAAAGATGACAAAGCAGCTAAACAACTGATTAAGAAGAGAAATGATGATATAGCTACATTAAAGAAGCAGCATAAGATCCCTCCTGTCCACCATCCTCAAACTACAGAAGTCATAGAGAAACAAAAGGAGGAAGAACTCATGGACTTAGTCCTTAAGTTAAATTATCAATTAAAAGAAACTGAAAAGGAATTGGAGAAAGAAATACAGTCTAAGTAGAGTGATCTGGCCACTGCCCCTCAGACTGTCATACCCACAGTTTCTACAGCAGTACCCTCCACTCTAGAAACTTCTTTGGCATCAACACTTCCACCAATGACAACATTACCAGTATCATAGACTATTCCAACTACAGGTACATCAACCAGTGCAGGAACAACAGTAGAAAAAATAGATGAAGTGATCAAAGCCATGGAACAGATGAGTATCCAAGCTACTGAATTGAAAAAGCTCAACGAAAAAATATCAAGTATGGAAACAAACTATGAACTTGCACAAATTCATAAGAAAGAAAAAGAAAGGAAAAACAAAAGGATGGAGGAAAGAATCAGAGTCCTGGAGAAGGACTTAACACTAGAAAAACCACTGGGAGATATGAGACATATGTTGTGGGCCAATATCATTGATTCCATTAATGATATTTGGCCTTCTATCTAGATAATTTTTTTCAGACTGAACTATTCAAGATAGCTATGGAAGCTCTACAGAAGACCAAAGAAGAATTGGGAGATAGGCTTGAAGAGGCGAATCAATTGATTATTTTTTTGAACAGAAGAAATTTGCATCAGCGAGAGCAATTAGAAATTGAGGATCGAATAGCTACCATCGTTGAAATTAAGAAAGTTCTTACTAAAAGGAACTTGATGCTTAACTTAGAAAAAAGGTGTCAAAACATTCAGATAGATATATATAGCTTCGTGTTCAAGTATGGAATTTTGAGAGAGAAAGGACTTCCAAGCCCATTGGTCATAAATGACAAGTTGACGACACATGAAGACTATATTGAGAGACTAAACAAATAGGCCGGGATCCAAGCTAGCTCTTCAGCATTAAAATCACTACCTACAGGAAAGGTGCTTTATGATGGCTTGGAAAACCTATTTTACATATAACATGAAGTGAAGCACCTATTCATCGACAGACCCAATTTTTTAAAGTACACAGAAGCTGATGAAGTGTATAGGAAGATGATCAGAATGAAAATACCAGATAACGAATGGTGGACCAATATGATAGATATACTATAAGTTACTATAGTAAATCTATGGAGTTAAAAATGTTTACTACAGTAAATTTTGGTAAATATAGGTAAAGAGTATCAGCACAGGCAAAGAGTATTAGTAGGTGAAGATAAGAGTGAATTCCAGCACACAATTACCAAAGAAAACTACAAGAGACAAATCTGAGTTCCAGCAACCAGCACATTCACAAATAGAGGGACAACAAACAATATGTTTTCCATCTATCTCTATCTCCATGTGGAAGATAAATTTTGTTTCCTATAATAAATCTCGTGTAGTTATGAGATATTTTGTAATATGTTTTGTATAAATACTTCACAAAATGAAGTAATTAGGATGGATTAAAAAGCATTTCAGAAAACTTGTGTTTTGAGCTAAAGGAGCTATTGTAATCAAGGTTGGATTGGTTTACTGGATTAAATAAATCTAAGGACATTGCACTTGATTCATGTGCGTTGTGGGAAATAAATAAGTATCATTTCTCTGAGTTTGAATATTGTTTTTTCCTTTATGTTATGAAATATCACATGTGTTTTCTTATGAATCTCAAAAGCAAACAAGGGATAGTACTATCAAAATTAGCTTAAGTGATTTCTATTTTAATTGTTTTCTTATTCAATGTTTTCTACTAAATCTCTTAAGTTTAGGAATTCTTAGTTGCTCCCCTACTTCTGTAGTTCATTCCCTCTATTGGCTCCTAGTACAGGATTCTTAATTGCCCTTGCTACTTGCCAAAACTCCCTTCTTCATCTTAATCCCTATTAAGGATTCTTCATTTCCCTTGGCCCTGGTTAAGATTTTCAGATTTGTCCCTGCTATGCTAGCTTGCTTTGTGAACTTTTACCTTACTGATTAATCAAATCTTGTTATACTTTTACTACTTCACTCCATAGCCCAATGGCCCGAATACCTGTTCTGCCCATCTGTTTCCTTAATTCCACCAAACAAAACAAAACAAATCCCATGAGCCTAGGATCTATACTTAAAATATTGGTTTGTAGTTACCTTAGATCCTTTCCTTCTTTTAAATAACTTCTAAGGAAAATCTGAGTGATAACAGAGCGCCTTCAGTATAATTTGCAAATATCTCAGCATAATAATCTCGACAAGGAAATAGTTAAAACAATTGTTATTAGACGAATGCAGGATGATTTCCCTGATATGCTAAATCTCTTGGGGA
This sequence comes from Pinus taeda, assembly GCA_000404065.3. NCBI lineage: Eukaryota > Viridiplantae > Streptophyta > Pinopsida > Pinales > Pinaceae > Pinus > Pinus taeda. The sequence continues at coordinate 11,451 of APFE031507436.1, forward strand.
AAGGAGATATATCCAAGGAATGTTATGATCAAATTGCCCAACTTTTTCAAAGTAGTTCCAGAGGATCAATGAGAAACAAGGCCATGACATATGATACTTTTAATATGATTCTAAAGTCAACCAATAATGGGAAAACAAAAGAATAAATTAGGAACCTTGTGGAGAATTTTAAAACTAACATTTTGAGCTTGATTTCCTCTCAGTTTGGTGTCTTTCATGCAAAGCAGAAACACATGGAAGTAGAGAAAGTTCTAGCTATATTATACTCTAGGTGCACAAAGAAACATCCTCTAAGGGAGTTCCCACTTAATAGATGCAACATATGTGAGAAGGATCATTCCATATAATATTGTGCCTCAATACCTATATTAAATGCTATCTAAAAGGAGACATGAAAGGATATTGAATAAAAATATTTTATTGACACTAAGAAGCCCTGTCATTCTAGGTCATCAAGTATGTTGCAATAACCCATCTCTTATTTTAATTCTTGGTTTGGTATCTATGATCCTCAACAAATTCCCTAGAAAATGAAATACTCAATGTTATAATGGTCCTAAACCCTCTTAATTATAATGTTATATCTCACCTTTTAAATAAAAAAGTAGTCAATTTATTGAGTACAAATTTCAACCCTCTAATTTATCGCATCTTGGAAAAAGGGTTAAATTTTCCCTTAGCTACAAGAAAATCCCTATTGAAAAAAAAATTGTAACATAGAATGTGCGATTAAAGACCCGTCTAAAAACATTAAGTAGGTTATAAGATAGGATTGTGTTGTTGTTATTAGGAAATGTAAACCTCCAAAGAGTAACATCAACAAACCTAAATCCTTAAATCCTTAAATGATAAATCAAATAGTGTTTTTCTAAAAGATGATAAAGGTGGGTTTGTTGTAATCTTATATAAAGTTGAATATATGAGAAAAGGGATAGATCACCTCTCTAGTGAAAAAAATCTCAATAATAATCCTATTAAAAAAATCTTGAAAGAGGTCTCTTGTGCAATTAGATCTAGTAGTACCCTTGAACCCCTTAGAAAAAATATTATTGAGAGAAACCCACTCACACCAAGGATCTATGGGTTTCCAAAGATACATAAGTATGGGCCCCCACTAAGGCCCATTTTCAATACAATAGGTGGGCCCACTTATCTTCTTGCTAAGTTCTTAGCCCAGAAACTCAAGACCTTTGTTGGCCTCGCGGAGTCCTACATTAAGGACTTTTCACCATTGTGAATGAACTAAAACATATTAAGCTAGATCCTAGGGATACTTTCATGAGATTTAACATTG
>APFE031507437.1:15736-30506 GCA_000404065.3 Pinus taeda
TGAAGCATGAACAAGACGTAAAATGACTCATTAGACACTGACATGATAATGAAAACCCTATGAATGATGATAGACTCAGCTAAATGATGACATAGACCGCCATTTGGACAACTTTAGAAGGAGTGAAAGCAAACCATAGACCTAATGCCTAGTGACCAAATTTTGCTTGAAAACTCTTTGAAATGACAAAATTTGACCTTGACACTTCAAAATAACTTTGTAAGAGCATGTTTGATCACTGGAGGAAGGCTGGAAAGATTGACACTAACACCAAACACTCTTCTACTTAGAGATCTCCTTTCGAGACTTGTTTTGGTTTTATACCAAAGTATCCCTTGGATTTTGTCTTTGGTAAAGACATAACAGTTGATGGACACAGTGATGTGGACAAAGAAACCAAGTTCATTGAAGAAATCGAAGAAATTCACTAGATAGTACAGGAACAACTAAAAAGAAGTCAAGCCAACTACAAGGAAAGACATGACAAGCATCAAGCTAAACATAGTTTTCCAGTTGGTGACCAAGTGTGGTTGTATATTAGCAAAGACAAAATGTAGGGTGAAGGTAAGAAGCTAAAACTAATAAGGTATGGACCTTTCAAGATACTTGATAAAATTGGTGAAAATGCTTTTCGCCTTGATTTTCCAGTTTATATGCAGATCTATTCAGTCGTTAATGCAGAAAACTTGAGATTGTATGAACCTTCATTGGTTGAGGATCCTAAAGAGCAAAGTCAGTTGCCTTCTATTGAGGATTTATTGCCAAAATACCTCAATGAGTTACAGGAGGACATAGTCCTAGACAGGAAGGTAAGAACTACATGTCAAGTGGATGTTGAGTACCTGAGAGTATGACTCGAAGGTTCAAATTCAAGCAAGGCACAATGGATAGAAATTGGACAAGTGAGGGAACTGTATCCTCACTTGATCGATGCCTAAAACCAACTTTTGGTGGTACAAAAGTTTTCCAGTGGGAAGGTGTGATCCAAAATGGATCTTAAACCCTAAAAAAATATAAGTCTACATATATATTAAACTATCGAAAAATAGAGATTGTAGAGGAAAGCACTAAGGAATTGCGGAAAATAGAACGAAGCGGAGCGTTAATTCTCGTTGCATAGGATCCATCAGATTGGATAGATCAACAACCCAGATTAAATTGGGATATCGCATCGGGAGAGGCCAATGGAGTATATCGGAGGCGGCCCTAAGGGAAATGTAACTGTGATTGGCAACTTAACATGGACCGTTGATCGAGCATGCAGATCAACGACAGAGATTACAGATATCACATCGAAAATTCCAAAGGGGATGACTTAACCCGTAGGCCCGAAGACCATGTGATATGTGATTTGCGATTTATCGCATCACACAGAACCAAAGGGGAAGGACCCAAAGCATAGTAAAAGGGCTGAGGTGTGATAACGATCTGTGATATGCGATTGTGATATATCACATCACAACAATGTAGAGGGGTGATTCCAATAGGACTGCGGGTCATGCGATATGCGATGGGCCAATGGTGCCGATATCAACAATCAGCTATCGACAGAGGAATGGGATCATAGTAATATAAAGGGGCTATGCCAATATGACTTGCAACAACAATAAAACATGGACTCGAGAGGATTATAGGGTGGACTTTGTATCATTTGAAGATTGGCTTTGGTGTTTTGGTCGGATTTTCCACTATTTCAGTATATTCTCGTGTATGCCCTTTGTAAATAGAAAAGTGTGTTCTCAGGGATTTTCACCCACACCCAAATATCCTTCAGTTTGTAAACAACTGCCTTGTGTCTTAAGCGTTTTTGCAATGATTGTTTAAATGCTCAGTAGGGATATGAAGCGAAAGTGTTGGGAGCTAGAGAGCCCAAGAAGGGGATTGAACCAACAACACCGATAGTCTTAAAAGCCATTCAATGGCAGCATAGAGAGACAAAGGGGAGACAGAGAGTCAAAGAAAACACACAACTACGAATAATTTATCAAAGGCACTAAGAGGGAGAGTTTGTGCACTCTTTAGACTCGAGGTTTTCAAGTGAAATCCCTGTGTAATATCACTGTTTGTTGTGTTATGGCTCTGATTGAGCTCACACTTGTAAAATCTGTTCTTAAAGACATAATATAGAGGTAGACACTGAAAGCTGGACCAAGAGACGTAGCGAGGAAATATAGTGAACTCCTTGATTATTTGTTGTGTTCATGTGTTGAATTGTTATGTTTTCCAATTGTTAAATGTCTGTATTATTCACAATATTTTCGATCCACTGCACTAAATAATATAAGCATTCCTGCACATGAGTCTGTAATACCTTTCCTTCTTGATTTAGTATCCATTTCAGATCAACTTCAAAGGATGAAACTTCAACATCCGAAATTAAAGTAGAAAGTTTAACCAAAAGTATGGAAAGACTAATGGATAGAATAGAGAACATGGAGAGGAAACCTCAATGGGATAACCAACAAGCACCTCCAGTTAGAAACCCAAATTTTAGAAAAAACCAAAACATTGGGAAAAATGGACCAGATCAGAATATTAGGCCTCATTTTCAAGAAAATTATGTAGAGATATCCCATCTAAAAGATCCAGAATAAGATACACAAATTAACCTAATGGGGATAAATCATGAGGACACTATTTTTCTAACCCAAGATGTGCAAGAATTGTATGCTGCAACAATTACAAATACATTATGGGGAAACATTTGATTACAAACAGGGATATGATTGTGCCATCTTTGAAGTTCATAAACAAAATAATCTAAGAAGCAAAAAAAATGCTGGTGTCCCTGGCCAAACTAAGAAAACAGTACAAAATCAACCCAAGAAAATAAAAGAAGCCCCTATTTTAGAAATCCTCCAAGTTCCCCCTAGGGAAAACCCAAAACCTTCTAGCCCCACAATTGTAGACATAACCTCTGATCAACCTACTGCTAATCAACCATCCACTTCAATTCCACCTAAGGAACCAATGGATAAAGCTCAAAACATCAAATTTGAAAATCCACATAAGGAGGTCTCCAATAAAGGAAAAGAAGACAAGCCTACTCAAATCATTGTTGCAAAAATTTGAAACCTTCAAACAAAAAAAGTCTCTTTGCCATTCAGTTTGGGAGTAGAGATAGAAAAGTTAAAGATTTCAGTTCCTTTAACAAAAATAATCAAGAATGAAACCTATAAATCACAAATAACCCAGACCTTAAACATTGCTGAAAATGAGGATTTAGCCAACTTGTTTGATAACCAAACAGAACCCATATTTGGTCTAGATGTTAATGGAAAACCATTAGAAGGAGGAGTTCCACCTTTCTACATTAGCCTTAGTATCCATGAAAAAGTTATACACAATGCATTGTTCGATTCTGGGGCCTCTCACAACTTAATGCCCAAACCAGTGATGGAGAAATTAAACCTAGACATTACAAGGCCTTACAAAGACTTATTCTCATTTGACTCCAGTCAGGTAAAGTGTCTAGGATTGATTAAAGACCTGTATGACACTTTAGTCCAATATCTTGCCAAAAGAATTCTTATGTATATTGTAGTTGCTGACAACCCACCAAAGTATGGCATGTTGTTATCCAGATCATGGGGAGCCAAACTTCAGGGATCCTTACAACGAGATATGTTATATGCAACAATCTCTATTTTTGGACAACCTAAGAAACTATACCGATAAATCTTAATGAAATATATGGTAAGTAGCCAGGATCGGCCTCAAAATTTTTCCCATCTACTCCATATACTCAGATATTTGATTTTTGTATCCTGTATAATGTTGTTCAAACACAAGAAATGTTTTTAGACAGTACTAATATAGAACCAAAAGAAATTGCAGTTTCTACACAAAATGAAAATAACTAGAATAAAGAACTGTTTAATAAACAAGATGGTCAAATTGCTATAAATGATAAAAAGTTTGTTGCACCAGATAGTGTAAATATAGATCATGAGATATTATGGAATTTAGACTTTGATGGATCAGTCAATAGGTTAGGAGCCGGAGCAGGAGTGTGGATATATAATTTGGAAAATAATTACTCAGAAGGCCATGCACATAGATTGAATTTTAAATGTACTAATAATATGGCTGAGTATGAAGCATTAATTTCAGGTCTTAAGTTAGTTAGGAATCTAGGAGCTAAAAGAGTTTCTGTCATGGGAGACTCTCAACTAATTGTAAAAGAGATTGATGGTGTATATATGACAAAGGACCCTAGGTTGAGTTGTTATAGGGGAACCATCGTAGAAATAATTAACACTTTCTTAGAAACAAATCTTGCAGTAATTCCCAGAAAACATAACATGCAAGCCCATTGTTTAGCAATGTTTGCCAACACTTGCAAACTACCCTTCCAACCTAACCATCAATACACTGCTGAAGTTAGGCACAAGCCTTTCATTCCAGATAATTTGAAGAATTGGCAAGTATTTTCTGATGATAAACAAATAAATAACTTTTTAATTTTAGAAGAAGAGTTTACCACTAACAATATAGATACTGATACATCAATAGTTCTTGGCACTAAGGATGAGATAGAAATAAATGAGATAGAAGGTGATGAAATAAATAGACTCAACCCAACTAAATTTACCAAATTAGATGTAGATAACTTAGAGCAAATTGAGATTGATGCAATAATTAGTGAAGAAACCGAAGTAATTAATATGAAGGATAATTTCTTACCAAAGTGATTAAACCCTATGGAAGATTTATTTGATTCAAATGATATTCCTGGGAAACCTAAAATGGAACCTTCAAGGTCTGATATAAAGGAATGTAATATAAGAAACGATGAAAATCCTAAATTGATCAAACTTTCAAAATCATTACCCCCAACTAAAAAAGTGAAATACATTGAATTGTTGAAAGAATTTTAGGATGTCTTTTCTTGGAGTTATAAGGACCTCAAATCCTATGACACCAACATCATCCAGCACACAATTCCTCTTAAAGAAAATCAAAATAATTTCAAACGAAAACTTAGAAGGATTAATCATGTCTTATTACTTGCAATTGAAAAAGAAATTCAAAGGATGTATGATGCAAAAAGAATTGCACTAATCAGATTTTCTGATTGGCTCTCAAACTTAGTACTAACTAGAAAGAAAACTGGCAAGATGAGACTCTGTGTGGATCTCAGAAACCTCAACAATGTGTCACTAAAAGACAATTACCCTCTCCCCAAAATGGACCACATTTTACAGAGAGTAGTTGGATCAACCAAAATATCATTGTTGGATGGGTTTTCTGGTTACAATCAAATCTTGGTTCATCCAAATGACCAACCCAAAAATGTCATTACTACTCCTTGGGCATGTTGATGTATGTGAAAATGTCTTTTGGGCTAATGAATGCATGAGCCATTTTCCATAGGGCTATGGATATAGCATTCACAAAAGAAATTCATGATTTCCTTGTGATATATCTAGATGATATTACTGTATTTTCAAAATCTAACAATCAACATTTGGATCATCTAAGGCAAGTTTTTATTAAATGCAAGAAATTTGAAATCTCCTTAAACCCCAAAAAGTCCTTGTTTGGGTTAGAAGAAGAAAAATTGTTAGGTCACATAATTTCAAAAGATGGTATAAGAATAGACCCTGCTAGAATAGAAGCCATTTTGTGAATAAAACACCCAAGGAACATTAAAGAGTTGCAAGCTTTCTTAGGAAAAAATAATTTTCTTAGAATATTTATATCTAATATGGAAGAGTTAATCAAATCACTAAAAAGCATGCTGAAAAAAGACTCCACCATAAAATGGACTATTAAGGCTAAAAAATATTTTGAAGACATTAAACTAGCCTTGACTAAAACACTTGTGTTAATCAGTCCTAAATTTGATAGGGATTTCATCTTGTTTTCCTTTGCTTTTAAGCACACAATTCCTGTAGTTGTATTGCAGAAAAATGTCCAGGACTATGAACAATCCATTGCTTTCTTCAGAAAAGCCCTGAGAGCTGCGCCCTTGAAATATAATATAATGGGAAAACAAACCTTGGCTTTAGTCAAAGCCATTAAGGACTTTAGGTTATACATCTTATATTCTCATATAGTAGCCTACATTCCTAATTCAGTAGTTAAAGACATCCTAACTCAGGATGGTCCTGATGGAAAGAGGGGAAAGTGGATTGCTACTATTTTAGAGTATGATATAGAAATCAAACCTACTAAGTTAATCAAGGGCCAAGGTTTAGCCAAACTCATGGTTGAATCAAACTATCAGGCCTTGGATATAAACTTTATTACAACAATAGATAATGAAGAGGAGATGGCAACTCCACTAATCAGCCAGGCCTTTATTGAATCACTTTGGTATGCTGATATTGTTTATGTTTTATTGAACTTATAAGCTCCTCCTTAATTATCTAGGACTAAAAGCAGGTTTTTGAAGATGAAATCTTAGAAATTTTGTATATTAGACAATGTTCTATTTTGGAGAGATCAAGAAGGTATTCTTCTCAATTTCTTATTAAAAGACGAATCTGACAAGGTTTTGCAATAGTTTCATGCTGGTGACTGTGGAGGACACCTTTACTAGAAGACCATTACAGATAAAATCCTTAGAGCTGGTTTCTACTAGCTTACCTTGTTTGTTGCTGTCAAAAAATATGTGACCTCTTTTCACAAATTCCAAATTTTTGAGGGGAAGAAAATGCTTTTACCTTTACCCCTCAAGCCCATCTCTGTAGAAATACCTTTTCATCAATGGGGTTTATATTTCATTGGTGGAATTCACCCACCCTCCTCTGCTCAGCGCAAATGGATCTTCACAGCCACAGACTACTTCAAAAAATGGATAGAGGCCATACCATCAAGGCAAGCCACATATATTGTTATCATAACATTCCTTGAAACAAATATTCTATCAAGATTTGGATGTCCAACTAAGCTCATTACTGATAATGCAACAACCTTTAAATCCAAAAGAATGATAGATTTCTTCAATAAAACCATATCTCCCTTGGCCATTCCACAACCTATTATTCTCAAGGTAATGGACTGGAAGAATTCTCAAACAAAAGCCTAGTAAACGTCATCAAGAAGTTACTAGAGGAGAATAAGAAAAATTGGAACAAAAATGTAGTCAATGCCTTATGGGCAGACACATTGACTACTAAGAAATCAATTGGTACTTCTCCCTATCAACTAGTTTATGGGATGGAAGTTGTCTTTCCATCCTCTTTGGGAGTACCAGTAATGAAGATACTTCAAGAATTGTAGGTTGGACCACATAGTATCCAAAGAAGAATCAACCAAACTATTCATCTACAACAAACTAGAGAAGAGGTCTATGTTAGGTCTCAAGTTGTGTAGGAAAAGGTTGAAAAGATTTTTGATAACAGAACCAAGGCTGAAGATTTCTACATTGGTGACAAAGTGCGCAAGTGGAATTCAAGGAGGGAAGATAAAGGAAAACATGCAAAATCTGATTTCCTATGGAAAGGTCCCTATGTCATTTATGCTTACAGAGGAAATAATGCCTTCTTCTTGAGAGAAATTAAAGGTATAGATGCAGAAGGCGGGCCAATGAATGGTTGAATGCAAAAACATTACTTTGAATCAAGTTAGTAATTTTCATTTCCCATTTGTACATATTTTATTTACAAAGTCTAGTTTGGATTGGATGGTGATATTTGAAGTTGAACCCTGAGGAGAAGGCCCTAGGCCTTAAAATATTTACTATCATAAGTATCAACAATTTAGATTCACAAAAGGACACTTCGCAAGGTAACATCAACAAAAATTCAAAGGCTACTGATCTTTAGAGTTCTTGACATTTCACTAGAAAATGTCATCCCCAAGTGGAGCCACTGTTAGGTTCCTATACCAATAGGAGTCATAATTTTGAATGGCTAAGCGTAGGCCTTGTAATCTTGTACATATCTTTGCATATGTCCTAAAAGAAATATCAAAGGACAAAAGGAATAAGAGAAGTTCAAAAAATGAAAATATATGAACCCCCAAAACAAAAAGAGACCATGAAAGTGTGCAAGTCTAAATGCCACTACTATTTACTTTTATACATAATAATGATTGTGTGAAGCTTGTTAATTATGTCACAATCCATGGTAATCAAACTGTTTAATATTAGTTATTTCATGCTTTGAAATTTATGGTTATAGTTAGAGAATATAATCTGACCAAACAGTTTAATCTTGGTAGATCATTAGATAGGTAGAGAAAATAAAAGAAGCTCATTAGTTTAATCCGAGCCCTTGGATGATATAAGGTTAGAATTAGATAGATTACTTTTAAAAAGAAAAATGGATGATAAGGGTTTGCTAGCTTAAATGCACCCACATAAAATGAAGAACAAATGGCAGGGTAAGTAGTGGGTAAGTAGAAGAAATGTTGTTGAAGTATAAAGTTGATTGGATCAAAATACATGCATCATGCTTAGACACATATTTCAATATGTATGATCAACTATGGAAGAAAAAAACAAAGGTTTTCAAGTAAATATGATTAACTCCCCCTCATTCATTTTTCCCTTTACTTGCTAATTTCCTATCCACAAATATGTTCTAGTACTTTAAATCATTCAAGTCAAAGAGGCTCAGAGAATTTCTCTGACTTTTGGTGGGACCGAACCCTCGGCTTAATGACTTATGGACATCAAATGTTAGAATCCCCTTCATGAAATTAATTTCCCCCTCATTACCTTAATAAAACCCCTTTTCCTAAGGTTAAACTTCATTTGCCTAGGAAAAGTAAAGCAAACCTCATGTTATATCCCTTTTCACTCAAAAACCCACAAAAGTGTTTTATCCTAAGTATGAAATGTATGAGAATAAAATTCACAAATTTTACATTATGCTGAGGGTATGCTCACCCTGCTCATTTCATATTGATTTTAACTTTATTATATAAATCCCCATATACCTTTTCTTCTATATTAATTAAATTCCCTAATTAAATATCCTAACCCTTAGTTTAAATATAAAGTATCCCATTTACCCCATATCCCAACAAAACTAATTAAAGCCATCATTAAACCCCACCCGATTGATTAAATCCATGGTTAAGTCTTAATTAACCCCAAACCATCAAATTTTAAAGCATTGCCCCCCCCCCCCTCAAACCCTTGCTCTTATCACAGACACACTTCCCTCACCTGACTGTCATCCGATCACCATCCCCCTCATCTGACGGTCCATAGCCATATCGGTTGTACCTAACGGCTGACCTTTACCTGCCTGATAAAGCGGTTTTACTCCGAACCCTATTCGCTACGTGTCGATCACTGAAGTAGATCAGGTGACTCCTCCTTAATATTGCCTCCTCCTCATAAGCGGTGTGATTGCTTGGGAAACTGCTTCCCCGCTCAACCCAATAAACCACCCATTGTTCATTCATAAATTACCTGCCAAAAAATGACCGTTGCTCCATAAAAAGGCCGAGAAGCCCTTTTTTGTCTTTTTCACTCGTTTCCTTTGTGAACCTTTGCAAACAAATGCAACAACTGCCAACCTAAAAAATACCAATTAACCCCTTTTCAGTCCTCAAAGAAGCTGTAGAGACCACCTTAAAAGCTCTCAGAGCCCTTTCAACCTTCCACCATCATATGGAACACCAGTTTGAAGAAAACTCACCTAAATTCCAAGTATTTGTGAAATGAATTACCAGCCACCCTTCGAATTTGAAAACATTCTGTATTTAAAAGTATTTTAATTAAGTAACATTAATTGGAAGTACTTTAAATTCAAACCACATATCCAAGCCCTTCCCAAAGTTTTTAAATTACCTCCCAACCCTCTGATACAACCCTAGCCTGCCAAATTCAAATTCACAAGAATTGAATTATGGCTGCCCCTGTCACCATGGATGTTAGAGCCATCACAACTCCCCATCTGGATCTAGACTACCTTCCCCTGGCGGACAGGGATTTCCAAATCAAAGATACAAGTGCATATGAGGTCTTGCTCAAACTTCATTAATTGAGTAGGGACATATATCTGAACCATTCTAATGAAATTGGTCTTTAAGAATCTAATTTTCCCAAATACCAATTTCCACAGGTACATGTTTTTCCTAAAATTTTCCATATGTGTCGTGCATGTTACATTCCAAGCCAAAAGTGACTAAAGGCCCTAGCGTGAAACATCCAGTAGCAAAGCAACACAAAGGGCTAAAACAAAACCATAAAGGCCAACATTACGAAAATAATTGGGACAGCATGAAAGCAGTTCAATAGCTATCTCTATCTTCTTGCAAGAAGATATTTTTATTTCCTAGATTAAATCTCATGTTAGTTTGAGATATTTTGTATTAATTTTTGTATAAATACTTCACAATTCGAAGTATGTAGGGTGGGTTCTATTAGAAATTTCTATAGACTTTTTTATTAAAAGGAATAGAAGGTTATTGTATCATTTACTGAGCCATCAAGCTGGATTGATGAATAAAGATCAGACATTTCAAAGGATTCATGTGTTAAGTGAATTTCAGACAAGTATTCTCATGTGTCGTTGTCATTTTTCTCAAGTTATTCATAATATTTAATGTGTTTCTCAATCTAAATGTTATAATTGGAATAATATTTCATAACTTGTTCAATTACACTCTGTCTTAGCAGTTATGCATTTGAATGTTTTCTTTTGATATTTGAATTAAAGAATTCTTAATTTCTCTTTGGTCTAGATTGATTTCATGAATATCTAGGCTAAAGGATTCTTAATTTCCCTTTGATTTTGATTACCCTTTCATTCCTCATTCATTATCTAGGTCTATGAAACCTTAACTTCTCTCTCACCTCGAGTGAAATCCTTTCACCCCTTTGTCTCAAAGATCTGAAAAACATTGTTATCTTACCTTTTGAAAGTTCCCTTTAGTGAGTTAATCCAGTTTTTCTTCCTTATTATTTGACTCCATAGCCCAATGGTCTAAAAGACATCATTTTATCCATCTGTCTAAGAATATCCCACCGCCCACTCTCAAATACAAATAAAAAACCTCTTGAACATTCATAACTAGCCTAAAATCACATAACTAAAAAAAAAGTTAAATTATAAAGAGAGAGCCCTCTTGGAGCATCAAGAAGGCTAGGTCCTGATCTCCAAAAGTGGTTTGTAGTTACCTCGATGATTTCTCTCTTTAACCTTGAGAAAATACTGAGTGATAACAACAATCAGGTTGAAAGAAGATCTAATAGAGATATTAACCCCTACTCCTTTCCTAGAACTTGCACTTAAGAAATATCACAACCTCATACTTCCCTACAATCACAATCTTAGTGCACAACAAAATCCAACATGTAATATAATATCATAGAATTACATAATGGAAATATGGAAGGGAATCACTTTATATTATAGTAACAGGACATATACATAAAAATATACATCAAGCATGAGATGAACCTCGTCTTCACCTTGCAAGCTAGTCTCATCCTCCTAGAAAGGATAACTTGCCATAATATTAGAGCTCTCGCTCTATATTATGGACGCTAGATCTAGCCTATTTCCTCTTAATAGGGTGAGATTATATAGGTTCATTCTATCCTCCGAGAGAATGTATCTAGAAATCTAGGGGCTTGAGAAGTTAGGAAACGTATCTAATAATGGACCCCTATCCAACTCATACAAAAGTAGGTAAAGTTGATCTCCTTGGGAATGACAAACTTTAGAACATTTTTTCTTAATTATGAGTTTTTTTCTCAATTATGAAATACTTATTAGTTCATGATTATGAAAATTTGACAAAATAATTATGAGGAATTAATTAATTATGTAATTTCACCTTTTTAACATGGAATAACTCCCACATAAGTAAAAGAAAAGGTGAAAGGGGATGCATTATAACTAGCAACATAGATAAGTTGAACTTAGGTTTCTCTCATTATGGTGGAGTGACAAATAGGGTTATAACATGCTGATTTGAATTGGATCCATGAAGATTATCAAAGTGCCATGACTGTATTAAGATAGGATAGACTTCGAATTTATGAACACAGAGCAATTAGGAAGACCTCTGGATAGTGGCAGATTGCAGCCCGCAAGGAACAACAAGGACCTTAGCTAAAGCATACTGACCGAGGCCCATGGAGGCAAAACTGGCCATTGGGAAGTCTGGATCGGGAAACAAAGGGCATTTCTGATGCGCAATTAGTGCTAATCGTGCATCACTGGGAAAAACCCTTTGAGAAGGAAAAAGCCCCAAAGCGCTCAGTCGTATGGAAGCCACGAAAGCGTGGGGAAAGCACTAAGGTGAAAGGTAGGACCCGCGCTCCAAAATCGGCAGTATATCGGGGGCACCCTTGGGCGGTAAGCGGAATTGGCTGAAAAAAACGATTCCACTCAGTGATCAATGCATATTCGACGGATGAGAGAGAAAACCGCCGCTCATCGCATGCTAACTGTTGAGCAAGTCAACCAAGCGAAATGAGTGAATAACGTCGGATCTTGGGGCTCCAGATCTAATGGTGGAAATCATGCTCGATGGAGGAACTAGATTTGATAGGGAATTAAGCTGTTGCATAAAGAAGTTTGAAGTCCGATTTGACTGCTGAGTTGGCAGATGAGTCATTCCATAATGTAACTGGAAAACCAAACCAACGAGGAAGAACTAGCGTAGTTCATGAGAGGACAAGTGGCCACTCCTTGTGAGATGTTGGTGAAGATGTAGAGGCAGGGAACCCCAAGCAAACAGTAGTAGGCAATCCGATGGGGGTGGAAGAGGAAGTGAACAGTGAGGGACAAATTAGCTTTAAGCCATGAACAAACAGAGAACAAAGAACAACCGAGAGGAGAAGAGAACGAAGACAGATAAAAAAAGAGACAATGATGCAAGAAGCAGAAAGACAGAGGGCTAAGCTGACCTGCAGCATAAGGTAGCATCAAGTAGACAGAAAGCTTGAGAGATTCAAGCAATCCCTGAGAGGATATGTTGGAAATTGAGTACCACATTGGGCTCCTCCCATTAAAGACCAGAGAGGTCAAGTTCTGGTAAGGAAAAGAGTCTGTGTACTCTAGTGGCTTGGGGGATCCAAGTACCACCCTACCAAACATTATCTATTTCAGGAGACTCAAATTGAGCTCCTCATTGTAAATCTCTACGTTAAAGGCACAATAAAAGAAGGTCACGACTGAAACCTGGACCGGAGATGTAGCCCTAGAGAATAGGGTGAACTCCTTATTGAATCTGTTATGTTCTTGTATTTTCTTACTGTATTCCTCTTACTGTTTTCCATTTTCCAATGTCTATGTATTTTGCAATCTGATCGATCCATTGCCTAAAATAACATAGACACACACCAACACATGAGTTTGTAATACCTTCATTCAATAATTCTTTAACTGAGATCACTCAAGAGTGATTTTTAGATCAAGTGGTATTAGAGCTCTAGGATATTAAGGTTAGACAAGATGTGCTGGTTTAGTTGTTGAATGCTGACTAGATCAAAGCTCAAATTAGGAGAAGGAGAGTTGGTCGAAACTAATCCTGAAATTGGGAGAGTCCATCCTCAGAAGACAATGTCAAAGGAAGGTTCAATGGGGCTAGACCCTCAATTCATAGATAGTTTCCTAGCCATAAAGTCCATGGTAGAAGAAATGTATAGGGACTTTAGTAAACATAAGGATGAAGATTCATGAGGCTCTAAACGAGACAAGGGAGAAGATGAGTCTCACTTTCATGACTACTCAAAAGGCAAAGGGAAAGAGGAAATATTTCTTACACCTCCTAACAGCGCTAAACACAAAAAGAAAGCGTCTTTGATCAAACTTGATGTTAAATTTGATTTACCTATATACAAAGGAGAGTTGAACGCAGAAAAGCTGGACAATTGGATTAGACAAATTGATGTTTATTACAGAGTGCAGAATATTGACTCAAACAAGAGCAAGATTTAGCTGACAAGCCTATGCCTTGGAGGCACTGCCTTGGTTTGGTGGGAAGGTAGAACCCAAGCTGACATGAAAAGACATGGTAAGACCATTTTTTTCTAGAGTGAATTTATTTCTGCAATCAAAAAGCAGTTCTATCCATTGGCCTACATACAAGAAGCCATAATGAGTTGGCAAACCCTTCAGCAGTTGAAAGGGAAAAGTGTGCAAGGGTACACTCAAGAATTTAGAAAGAGAGCATTGATTCTAAGAATCTCATTAGACTCACCAGAGACTTTTTTGAAGTACATTGGTGGTCTACACAGCTACATGAGGTACAACATCCTCATGTTTAATCCCACTAGTATAAATGAGGTATCTGTACAAGCTACTCATCTAGAAGCTAGAGGAAAGAATGGAAGTCAAAAAGTTGGGGGATCATCCCAACCCATTGCATGTAAGAATAAGGAGAAAAGAAAGAAAAAATGGAAGGCAAGGAAGGTGAACACTGCACAAAAGAGCAAGGCTTCATGCACTCATTGTAAAAAGGATGAGCATGATGATGAGCATTGTTGGATTCTGCATCCAGAGCTGAGACCTAAGAAGTTCGAGGGAAAGAAGAAGAAGACAACTGCAACTATTCAGAAAGATTTGGGGTCAAAATCAGGAGATGAAACAACCATTGCAGCCACAAGTATAAAAGGTAAGAATGCTGAAGAATCTACTAGTAATTCTACATAATCTACCATTGATGAAGAAAATGTGAGAAAAAGACATGAGCTTTTCCATGTTTGAGTTATTTCCAAAAATCAAAAGATTGATACTTTGTTTGATAATGGCTCACAAGTAAATTTAATTTATAAAGAAATTGTAAAGAAGTTGGGATTAGCAACTACACCTCACAAGAAACCATACCCATTAGGATGGTTGAATGATAA
>APFE031507437.1:33077-45083 GCA_000404065.3 Pinus taeda
TTGTTATTGCCAAAAAGAATGAGACAATTTCTAGATATGTAAGAAGGTGTACTATGTGTGCTAAAAGCAAGCCCAACAATAGAAAACTAGGCTTGTACACTCCATTACCAGTTCCTTCTCACCCTTGGGAAATTGTTTCCATGGATTTTGTTGGAGGACTGCCTAAATCTAGGAAAGGCCATGATTATCTATATGTTGTTGTGGATAGGTTTAGAAAAATGTGTATTTTGATCCCCTGTAATAAACAGAT
The DNA here is from genome assembly GCA_000404065.3 of Pinus taeda. Classification (NCBI taxonomy): domain Eukaryota; kingdom Viridiplantae; phylum Streptophyta; class Pinopsida; order Pinales; family Pinaceae; genus Pinus; species Pinus taeda. The sequence continues at coordinate 33,328 of APFE031507437.1, forward strand.
TATAGCTGAACAAACTGCAAAACTATTCTTTGAACATGTATGGGTTCATTTTGGATTACCCACTTCCATTGTATTTGATCGAGACACCCGATTTGTGGGGAAGTTTTGGTCAAGTCTATGGGAACTGATGGACACCAAACTGAAGAAAAGCACAGTTTTTCATCCATAAACTGATGGCCAAACAGAAGTAGTTAACAGGATAGTGATCCAGTTACTCAGAGGATATTGTAGTAAACATCCTAAGCTTTGGGATGAACATTTGTGTTATGTGTAGCATGCTTACAAGAGAGCGAAACATTCTTCTACACAGAGATCTCCTTTTGAGACCTATTTTGCTTTCACACCAAGGTCTCCTTTGGATTTTGTCTTTGGTAAAGATACCACAGTTGAGGGACATAGTGTGTGGATAGGGCAACCAGGTTCATTGAACAGATCCAAGAGATCCACTAGGCAATATAGGAACAATTGGAAAGGAGACAAGCCAAATACAAGGCAAGGCATGACATGCATCAAATGGAGCATAGTTTCCAAGTTCGTGACCAAGTCTGCCTGTATATCAGCAAAGACAGGATGCAAGGTGAAGGTAAAAAGCTAAAGCCTATTAGGTATGGACCCTTCAAGATACTTGAGAAGATTGGTGAAAATTCTTTTTGCCTAGACCTACCAGCTTACATGCACATCTACTCAGTCGTAAATGCAGATTGCTTGAGATGGTTTGAACCCTCTCTAATTGAGGATCTCAAAGAGCATAGTCAATTGCCTTCTATTGATGACCTGCTACCTAAATATCTTAATGAATTGCAGGAAGACACAGTTCTGGACGGGAAGGTGAGGACGACGTGCAGAGGAGATGTTGAGTACCTCAGAGTAGGGCTCAAGGGTTCAAAGCCGAGCAGTACAAAGTGGATAGAGATTGGACAAGTGAGACAATTGTACCCTCACTTAGTCAATGCTTGAAAACCAAATTTGGGTGGTTCAAAAGCTTTTTCTGTGGGAAGGCCGTGATCTGAATTGGATCCATGAAGATTATCAAAGTGTCATGACTGGATTAAGATAGGACAGACTTCAAATTTATGAACACAGGGTGATCAGGAAGACCTTTGGACAGTGGTAGATTGCAGCCAGCAAGGAACAATGAGGACCTCAACCAAAGCGCGATGAACGAGGCCCATGGAGTCTACGGAAGAGGCAAAACTGGCTATTGGGAACCCCGAATTGGGAAACAGAGCGCATTTCTGATGCACGATTAGTGCTTAGCGTTAATTGCACATCGCTGGGCAAAACCCCTTGAGAAGGGAAAAGCCCCAAAGCACTCAATTTCATGGAAGCCGGGAAATCATGGGGAAAGCGCTAAGGCAAAAGGCGGGACCCACACTCCAAAACCGGCGGTATATCGGGGGCACCCTTGGGCAGTAAGTAGATTTGGATGAAAACGAGCGATTCCACTCAACGCTCAACATGTGTCTAGCAGATGAGAGAGAAAATTGCCGCTTATCACACGCTAACGTTCGAGCAAGTCAACCGCGCGAAATGAGCGAATAACGTCAGATCTGGGGGCTCCAGATCTAAAGGCGAAAATCACGCTAGATGGAGGAACTAGATTTGACATGGAATTAAGCCGCGGCTTAAAGAAATTTGAAGTCCGATTTGACCGCTGAGTTAGCGGATGAGTCATTCCACAGTGTAACTGGAAAACCAAACCAACGAGGAAGAGCTGGTGCAGTTCACGAGAGGACAAGTGGCCACTCCCTGTGAGACATTGGCGAAGACACAAAGGTAGGGAACCCCAAGTGAAAAACAACAGGCGATCTGACGGGGGCGGAAGAGGAAGTGAACAGTCAGACAAATTGGCTTTAAGCCATGAACAGACAGAGAATAGAGAACAACCGAGAGGAGAAGAGAACGAAGATAGAGAAAAGAAGAGAGAATGAGGCAAGAAGCAAAAAGACAAAGGGCCGAGCTGACCTGCAACATAAGGCAACATCGAGCATATATAAAGATTGAGAGGTTCAAGCAATCCCTGAGAGGATCTATTAGGAATTGAGTACCACATTGGGCTCCTCCCATTAAAGACTAGAGAGGTCAAGTTCTGGTAAGGAGAAGATTCTGTGTACTCGAGTGGCTTGGGGGATCCAAGAACCACCTTACAAAACATTATCTGGTTCAAGAGACTCAAATTGAGCTCCTCATTGTAAATCTCTACTTTAAAGACACAATAAAAGAAGGCTACCACTGAAAGCTAGACCAGAGACGTAGCCTGGAGAATAGGGTGAACTCCTTATTAAATATGTTGTGTTCTTGTATTTTCTTACTGTATTCCTCTTACTATTTTCGATTTTCTAGTGTTTGTGTATTTTGCAATCTGATCGATCTGTTGCCTAAAATAACATAGAAACACACCAACACATGAGTCTGTAATACCTTCATTCAATAATTATTTAACTGAGATCACTCAAGAGTGATTTTCAAATTACATGCAAGGTTACAAAGGTTAAAAGAGTTTAGAAAGGGCACAATTTTGTTCCTTGAAATTCGAAGTGAACAAGGTTTATATCATTGGGAATATCTTGAAGATATGAGTCCAATTGTGGCCCTAGTTTTTGGGTCTTGAAATGAAGTGTGAAAGCAACAAAATATTGGGATCCACTTAATTTTATTTTTGGGAACCCAAGGAATTGCAGTAGGGTCATTACATTATGTCCAATTCATCATAGCCATGGATTTCAATTTACAGTTTTTTTTTTTTTTTTTAAATGTTTGCTTATCGGAACATTAACAAATAGGTATGCAATGAAAATCCCTTGATACCCACATTCAGTGGAATTTTCCCACACATTTTCACCATTCTAATGGATGATGCAAAAAAGTGTGTAACAAAATGGACTACAATTGTCATATTTTACGTTGGAGTTGCACCATTATATATGTTGAATGTGCAACAAATTTTAGGTACATCAAAGTCCTGTATAAAATCAATGTAGAAGTCAAAAATGTCAAATGTACAAACATTTGTTGAATTGGGATGTAAAATATTAATTAAGGTTCAAAGGATTAAATCTCCCCCAATTAAAATGTGGTAGTATTTTCTTGTTGAACATATGACACCATGTCACTACTGCGATGAAATTTTAGTAAAGCAAGTCTCCTCATATTTTCCACATGGTAGTATATTTTCTTTAAATGTATGACCCTGTAAAACAACAACAATGAATTGTTGTGACAAAATTTTGGCAATGTAAGTCTTCTCACATCTATCACATGGAATTGTTTTGTGTTAAACGAACAAGGGATGAAAATTTGCATCTCTAATTTAATGAATCTATCTAAAAAATCAAACTAATACACTTCATCAAAATATCATCACGAAGTTGTCAAACTGATGTCATTAATGTCTCATAAATTATGCCAAATGTTCTAGCGAGACTAGCTTATCCATAAGCTTGGATATAACTTTGTTGCTTCTATACATAATACCCACTATGTATTTGTGGAATTCATTGAGATTGGACTCCACAAGTAAATAAGTATCAACCTCAATTTCCTAGAATGGAATTCTCAAATTGTGTTTTATGACTACAAGTAGATCCTTTGGGGAATTTATTGTCAGTTAGAATTGGCCCTTGCAAAATTTAAGGGAAATAATTTATTGTTTCTTCTCTAGCTTTTAGAAACTTGTACATAATAATTGCATGTTAGAGTATAATAATAACCTCGTTCACTACAACTTCAATTACGTCAATTTTTTCCCACTTATGTTGTTCCTTATTAGGGTGGGAAATCTAGAGAAGAGGTATATTATCCTTGGTACTTCTTAGAAACTCTACCATTTCTCCTTTTTCCCTTGCAATGCCATCTTGATTCACAATCAAATTTTGAATTGTGATGTGTTTTTCATGGAGCAAGCCATAAAGGACTGCATCATGTTGACATTTAGTTTATCCCATGAATCGATTCAAAAGATAATGACACATTAACCAAAATCTTGGATAATCACTTACATAAGGGAATCTACTAAATATATTTATATACCTATTATAAATAATTGCATGCATACTCTAAATTTTGGAAATTTGTGTATGTAGGAATTAATTAATCCTATACTACGTCAACTTCCCTTTCCCTTTATACTTATATTTTCAATGGTCTGTCCTTGTAGAGCTTCCTTGTTAGAGTGGATTATTGATTCCATGTAGTTGTTAATGATTATTTTATTATTGGTGACATCATGATTTGGAAAATATTTTGTGTTGACAACTAACATGAGAATGTGTTTGTCTATGGTAGGAATGTATGATATGTATGTTGGAACCTTGACCTCCTCATGAAGAGATAATGTGCTGTTGGATATAGAATATAGCTCACTTTGTCCCTTGTATAGCTTGTTGTTGTACTTTTCATATGGTTTTAAAACAAGCACTAATGACAATTAGAGGATACATTTTTCATCTCATTATTCACTTCCCACTGAAATGTTGTTCAATATCATGTTGGACTACCCACTCTTCCCAAACCACCAAATCAATTCTTTATGATAGTTTGTGGTATATTTTTTTTTTCACCATATTCACATTCCTTGTAGTGTAGGAAATCTCACTTATGGGTAGAACGTATGGTGGATCCTTCTCTCAAGGTGAAATTCTAACATGCACCTTGGCCTCTTCCTTGATTTTTTGGATGATCTTCCCACCCTCCACTTCATTGCTTCCTTCTTGATGGTAATAGAAGTTGAGTTCATGGTGAGTGATTTGTCTATGTTCTTCAATGATTCCTCCTCATTTACTACTTTATTGCTGATAATGGTCAAGTAGTGATCCATATCCTTAATTTGATTGTTTTTAAGGGTTAAAAAACCAATACATGTTTATGGATCCACATAGAAGGGATTTTTTTACCTTATCACTAGTTGCATGTTTACTATACTAGATGATATACTAATATAATCATGGAGAGTACTCTAATTCTTTATAGAATTATTACAACACATTCCTTCAAAGTTATTACAATGTTAGTAGATTTGAAAGGATGGACCAATAAAGTATTGACATCCCACACCTTCACTAGGATTTGTGGTTGGAATGAGCTACCCACCATAATGAGGATTCATCCCTAACTCTTCTTCATGTAACTCATCCTCAACATTTTTATTGCCAGAAACATATTCATCCTCCTTGGAAGACTCCCCATGAGAATCATGAAGGTTAAGAACCTTCTTCAACTTTTGTGATTCTTCATCCATAGTGTGTTGGTCAAAACTTTCTTTGACACAATTGATTTTATGGTTAAGACTTCCTATGCTCATTTCTACTCACATATTTATAGACCTACACTCGAATAAAAAAAATATTGGTTTCAGTAATTTCCTTTTTACAAAGCTGATAATTTTTGTTTTTTACTAGTCTAGCCATATTTTATAATGAGTTAGTAAAAAGTTATTACTATATCAGTGAAACAATGTTCATAGTTGGTAATACCATGAGCCAATAAAACCATGGGCTAATAGTGGTTTTGATACCACTAATAGATATTGGTTTCAGTAGTTTCCTTTTTACAACAACCTCCCTCTCATCCTAAGGGCTATAGTGGTTGTTGATACCAGGATGGCCCATATGTATACTCATTTAAGGGTTCACAAGGCTTGAATCCAATACAATAATATTCATAGGCACAAAGCCTAGACAATAATATTTATTATGGAATTATATAGCTCATCAAGTCACTATCTGCGATTTGAACCTAGGTGGAGAATATAACATCCATTCCACCTAACCAACTGACATAAACCCAATTGACTCACATGGGTATGTCTATCTAAGATATGACAATAATTATTATATAATTGTATTTGGTTTATTACAATGATGAAGTGTTTTAGGAACTACTGGGATTACTTCAAAGGAGAGAGATACAACTATAGATATAGTTGCAACAAGGTGCACCTCTTCCTAATATTGGCATGTATAATTTATCTATGATTGAGAATGAAGAAATAGAGAAGCAAGTTTAGGAATTACTAGAAAAAGGAGTCATCTCACTTATTACATCTCCATGTAGATCAATAATTGCACGAGTACTAAAACTAGCAATTGCACCAGACGTTGCGAAGGAAACACTGTAAGTCGATATCATAGTATGGAACTTGTATTAAGAATAAAAATGTGTTTTACACTCAAGATACAATTTCACTCGTCATTAATAAAATGTGTATTAAAAAATAACACCTCAATCATTATTATTAATCCCTCAATGATTATTATTAATCCCCTTTGCATTCTCTAATAAATATTATTAATGTCTAGCATGAACGACATGTTAATTATGGTGTTCCCATACCTATTCCTACATTAGTAAATTAATTTTGTATCTTAAATTTTATAGTCACAATAAGATTATCTGAAACAAGCAAATGAGACTAAACAATCACAAGGAGCTCCTTGTTCATGGTAGACTTGAAATTATGTTGAAACCCTCCATCAACTAAAGAAAGTATTATATGCATATTTCCATCTTTTAAATTTCTCCATAATAATATTTTCATGGATATTAATGAACTATTGTACAAATTTTTGAAACCTAAAATTTTTTAAATCTAAAAAATGAAAGCTTCCCTTCTTCTCAAATTCAATTATAATACAGGTCATGGCATTAATGAAGCGTATGACAACCATTGATCCAAGAGAAAAGGGACAATCACGGATAATCTACAACATAAGAAGCTACATTCATGTCTAGAATAAGGAGGATAAAATTACGGAAAGACTTGGTGATTTTTATTTTATTATTTTATATTTTATTTATTCATTTATTTATTTAATTTATATATAATATATATATATATATATATATTAATATATATATATATATTATATATATATATATATATATATATAATATATATATATATATATATTATATTATATTTATTTTATTTTATTTTATTTGTTTTTTTTAATTTTATTATTTATTTGTTATTTTATTTTATCTTATTATAATTTATTTTATTTATTTATTTTTATTTTATTTTCCAGTTATAGAGTAAGGTATTTAATTGAAATGTTGAGAAAATCCCTAAAAATAAAATTTTATTCGAAATTTTGAAGGACTTAAAGCATGCAATATGATTCCCACATCTGACTCTATACTAATGAATTAATCAACTTAAAATCAACTCAGAACAAGTCCATTTGTGGGAGTTTATGATGCATGAATTGATTGGTTTTAGAATTGGATTTTTCAATTGCATACGCTTAAGGAATTTTTTATCGATGAAGATGAAAAAAAGGTTATGAAGCTTTTTACCTTTGAGCTACCTGTTGAGATACAGATAATGAATATTTTGGTATTTATCAAAGAAAATATAAAATTATTCAACACTTTAAGCACATAAAACATACACAAAAATTTGAGAAAATATGTGCATATTCATACCGCGTTCTGAATAGAACTGGTATCTCCACTAGTGTCAAGTGTTGGGCTACAGGATGATGACTAAGCTCCATCAAGTGTTTTTGGTCCATAGAACTGCTCGCCAATAAGAATTTGGTGTTTATCAAAGAACTGGAGAAATATTTCCATGCACCTAATTTTCTTCTCCATTGCTATCTCCATCTGGGGATTATCTATTATCCCATGAAGAAATTTTGCAGACATTTTTGCTAATCAAATGTCAGTCGTAGATATTATGCTTCAAACAATTACTATGAAAGATATTATAACACAAGAAGAGTGCTCAATTATAATGGTATGGATCTTTTTCTACCATCAATGGTACTTCTAAGCACTACACTTATCCCCATGAATAATTTTCATATACTACTATCCAAATGTTAATGTTTGAAGTTATCCAACAGAACACTGAGTTTCTATATTTTCATAAATATTTGGAATATTTAATCTATGACCATGAAATATCATGCAAGTAATTTATATGGTTTGGGGAATGAAGCATTGGATTATGCATTGGAGAATATAATGGAGACTACAATATTGATAACTAACGTGAGGCAATATATTGGAGAAGAAAATGGTGCATTGCTACACACCACCATGAGAATTTAAGTGAAAACGTAATAGCCTACAACCTTTTTTTGACTTCCAAATACTTTACTCCCAAGTCCCAATGGTTGATGGGTTTGGTTTCTTAACTATACAAAGCCCAAAATTTTAATCCAGTGGATCATGATGTCATGCTAGTGCATTGAGAAATCTATTACAGGGTAAATTCTCCTCCCTCTACAGACTGGAAAATATGATTTGTGGCCTTTTGGTGTATTCACATAAAATATTTGATATTCAATATCAGTGCCTTGATCTTGAAATTTCCTACATTCAGGGCACACTTTCCATCACATTTGTAGAGAAAATTATAACATAGTAAAAAAATGGTTGGTACTATATCTTTTGTGCTAAGGGTGGAATGTCGTTAATCTTTAGGTGATGAATACTTTAGAAGGCCTAAGTTTTCTCTTCGTGTGGTTACAAATCTTTTATTGTCTCTTGCACCTTGATTGGAAGTACTTTTTGTCCTCGAAGAAGGCTCCGTGGCAATTTCATCATGCCATTTAGAGAGGCAAAGCTAAATCATAAACAAAAAGACCTTATTAGCATGCTTCCTAATGAATGTCTTCTTGAAATATTCAAGTGTCTACCATGAGCTCACGAACACAGTGTATCTACATATGTCTCTAAGTATTAGCTTATGGTCCAGAGAACCATGCAAAGAAGTGGCATCAAGATATCTAGTCTAAGCCCCAAAACTTATGGAGAAACATTAATAGAGACTAGTGAGAACAATGTAAACTATGTCAAGAGAATGCAAGTTTGTATGTTGATGCCATGTATACTCCTTTTGAATATATAGCTTGTAAATGGGTTTCAGGTCGACCCGAGACTAGTGCCAAAATATTATAATCCACATATTTTCATTAGATCAAAACTCTATTTCTTTGTAAAGTTTAATCAACTTATTTGCATGAGTTAGATTATATGTTAAAGATGTGGCTGCTTTACTTTTTTAGGAATATTTATATGAAATTGTTTACGATCCTACCATTACTAAATTTCATCTTCATTAAGAGTCCTCCTTGAACCAAGATTGAATCAGAAGTGCAATTCATGAGATACTAATCGAGATCAAATTTTGTTTAGCCTTAACATACATTTTTTGTAATGCATCTTATAAACAATAGAAAAACATCAAGAATGATACATCATGAAGCCAAAGGAAGGTTATAAAAAGGAATCCATTTGTTTATGGACAAACTTAATCTTTTTAATGAGTGTGTTGTTCTTCTTAGTGATTCATTGTTTGAATTAACTCACTCTTTATTTTTGAAATTTTAAAGTGAAAGTCCAAAACCCATTTTTAAAAAATATTAAAGTGAGGGGCCAAAACCCATGCATAGAGGTTTCATGGTCAAAAATCCATTTGACATAGATGGAATTACGAATGTAAATAAAAATATGCATTGTCCACTCTAATCTAATGCTTCAAACCATATATAGTTTTAATTTATTCCATAATATTAAAAGGAATTATATAATAAAAGTTATAAAAGAATTGAAAGTTAAAAGAAGATATATAATGTGTGTGTTTGTGTGTGTGTGTGTGTGCGTGTGTTTCTTTGGAATAAATATTGGTTTGTTTTAATCATTGATAATCATATAAACATTAAATAATTTAATAATTCCAAATATCATTTACAATATATATACAATTCTAAATAACATTAAAATCAATGTTAAAGACATAGCATCCAGCCAATTATCATAAAAAATTAACAATTAAATTATGAACTTTCTGGAAAACAAAAGAATTACAAAATTTGACTCCTAAAGAAAAGACCAAATTCACTAAAAAGAAAAAATCAATTAAAAGATTAATAAAAAGAAAAAATAAAAAAGAAAAAAAAAAATAAAATCTATTAATGAATAATAGAATAAATAAATAAATAATTTATTAATTTATAATAAAGAAGTAAAAGTAGCATGTCTATAGTTTAGTCCTCCTTGAAACAAGATTGAATTAGAAGTGCAACACATGAGATACTAATCCAGATCTTAAAATACATTATTGTAATACATCTAATAAACAATAGAAAAATATCAAGAATGATACATCATGAAGCCAATGGAAGGTGATAAAAAGGAATCCATTTTTTATGGACAAACTTAATCTTTTTAACCAGTGTGTTTTTTTTCTTAGTAATTCATTGTTTGAAATAATTTGCTCTTTATTTTCGAAATTTTTAAGTGAAGGGCCACTTTTTTAAATATTAAAGGGAGGGACCAATTTAATTCATTTTTAACATACAATTTTTGTAATCCATCTCATAAAAAATAGAAGAACATTAAGAATGATACATCATGAAGCCAAAGGAAGGTTATAAAAAGGAATCCATTTGTTTATGGACAAACTTAATCTTTTTAATGGGTGTGTTGTTTTTCTTAGTGATTTAATGTTTGAATTAACTCACACTTTGTTTTCGAAATTTTAAAATGAAGGGCCAAAACCTTTTTTTTTTTAATATCAAAGTGAGGAGCCAAAACCCCTGCATAGGGGTTTCATGGTCAAAAATCCATTTGACATAGATGGAATTGCGAATGTAAATACAAAGATACATTGTCCACTCTAATCTAATGTTTTATACCATATATACTTTTAATTTATTCTATCATATTAAAGGAATTATTAATTATATTTTATAAGAGAATTTAGTTAAAATATTATATAAGCGCACACCACACATATATAATTCTTTTGTATACTACTGGTTTGTTTAATTATTTGAATCATATACATTAATAATTATTTCAAATATTTTTACAATAATATATATTATTTCTAAATATCATTAAAATTCAATTGCGTTGCATCACACCAATTCTCATAGCATTAACATTAACACTATGAACTTTCAAAAAAAAGAATGAGCATTTGAGCCTATAGAAAATGTCCAAATTCATTAATTTAGATAAATCCATTAAATAATTTATAAAAAAAAAAAATAAAAGATTTGTATTTATGGGTAATAAGAACAAATAAATAAACAATTTATTAATTTATAATAAAGAAGTAAAAATAGCATGTCTATTCTTTAGTCCTCCTTGAAACAAGATTGAATTAGAAGTGCAACGCATGAGATACTAATCCAGATCTTAACATACATTATTGTAATGCATCTAATAAACAATAGAAAAACATCAAGAATGATACATCATGAAACCAAAGGAAGGTGATAAAAAGGAATCCATTTGTTTATGGACAAACTTAATCTTTTTAACTGGTGTGTTGTTTTTATTAGTGATTCATTGTTTGAAATAATTGGCTCTTTATTTTCGAAATTTTAAAGTGAAGGGCCAAAAACCCATTTTTTAAAGTATTAAAGTGAGGGGCCAAATTAGTTCATTCTTAACATAGATTTTTTGTAATGTATCTAATAAAAAATAGAAAAACATCAAGAACGATACATCATGAAGCCAAAGGAAGGTTATAAAAAGGAATCCATTTGTTTATGGCCAAACTTAATCTTTTTAATGGATGTGTTGTTTTTCTTAGTGATTCATTGTTTGAATTAATTCGCATTTTATTTTCGAAATTTTAATAAACGACCAAACCCCTTTTTTTTTAAATATTAAAGTGAGGAGCCAAAACCCTTGCATAGGGGTTTGCATAGAGGTTTCATGGTAAAAAAATCCATTTGACAAATACAAAGATACATTCTCCACTCTAATCTAATGTTTTATACCATATATACTTT